>ARYC01007790.1:0-32262 GCA_000711775.1 Oxytricha trifallax
AGTCTTATACTCACTCAGCCAAAGTAAAGAGGCATATGCAGAAGCATCATTTAAGCGAATTCCTTATTAAAGATGAGGAAACTTAAAAGCTAGTACCTGCTAAAAGAAAAAATAACTCTCTTGAGTCTTAAAGACAACAAGAGGAAAGGCTCAAGAGGCAGAAGCGTTTGAATCAATGAATCAGCCAGCAAATGGTACTCTTATAGCATGCCTTTAAGAAAGAGCTATGTATATACCTGCATTGAATGCAATTGATATTGAAAGCTGTATTGAAAATTACTTGAATTTTGACCTGCCAAATAAGGCTAAGCTTATAGTGATTGATGAGTATGCTTACAAAGTATATCCTTTTAATTATCTCATTAAAAACGAGCAGTATCAAAATGAATTTGCAAACGAATACATAATACTGAGGGAGGCTTAGAAAAAAATAGTTTAAGAACTTACTTAGACTTGATGGAGTTGTTCTAGGGCATGGCTTTGTTGCATTAAGACTGAAAAAGTTTGAAATGACTTTGAAGAGAGTATCTCTATCATAATAGATACCCAGATGATTTAAATGAGATACTGTCAGAAATGATTAAGGGTGTTTAAGAGCTTCATGAACTTGGGTATGTACATAGAGATTTGAAGCCTGAAAATGTTATGTTAAATCTCTGTCCATTAGAAATTGTAGTCATTGACTTCAATAGAGCAATAAGATAAGAAATAGTAACTTTGGCTAAGGTGCTTGGCACACCAGGATACTATCCAATCAGGGAGAAGTGGACTAATGGCTCTGTTTAATGGGATGTTTGGGCAGTTGCTGCCATAATCTAAGAGTGCGATATGGAAAGTATGTCTTACTTTGGAACAAAGCACGAAATATAATCAATAAGTTTGGCTTCTAAACATATATAACAGGAAGATGTCTGCAATGATATTAAAAGGCTTGTAGAGATGATAATCGTTAGAGCTCCAGCTTATCCAAGATAATCTTTAGAAGACATACATGAACCACTCCAGAGAGCTAGATTCAAGAGGTACCACAAAGATAAGCAGATAAAATTTATTTGAATTAAGTACACTATTATTCATTAAATATTCATTAAATTCACAAAAAACCTGCGTTTTCTCTATTAACCCCAATAAGACCCCAACTATACCCTACAAATCAAAGCACTTATAAACCTCACTAAGGGGTTTTGGGGTTTTGATTAAACCCTGCAAAGTGGACAGTATTCTTAGCACCCAATAAATTAAGATTTAAATTTCTATAGATAGTCTTCAATCAGTTCTTCGTCATTTATGATGTATGAAGCTTCTAGCATCTTTTTCAAAGACTCTATTTAAAACTCTAAAATTTATACAATAAGAAATAATTTTTCTAAATAACCTAAATTAAAGAGTATTTAATTAAATGAAATTATCAATATAAATATAAAATTAATTATATAAAATAATATTGTAGAAATATAAAATAATATAAATCATTTAAATCCATTTAATAAATTGACCCCAAATTAAGAAATATCTAATGTCCGTTAGATCTTGAATATTGTGCTTTTTCTTACTAATGAATTAAGGAATTGAATTACTTTATTTTGACCTAACTCCATAAATAAAAATACCATCCATTCTATGAATGACTGCTAAGAATATTTGTTCTAACCGAGATACCCCTCCCCACCCTTAACCGAGATACCTCCCATACCCCCTCCCCACCCCAACCTATTTTATAAAAAAATACTAAAATAATTTATAAAATCTTTTATAAATGAGAATTTTATAAATTAATCATTATTATTAATTTAAATATAATTAAAATTATTAAGCTTTAATTATAAATAAAAATAATTATTCAATCAATAAAATTTTAAAATTCTCATTTATTAAGGATTTTATAAATTATTATAATTATTCAATCATTAATTTTTAAAATTCTCATTTATAAAGGATTTTATAAATTATTAAATTATTTTTTATTATAAAATAGTTTGGGGGTAGGGAGGGGGGTATGGGGAGGGGTATCTCGGTGTATGGTGGGGAGGGGGGTGGGGAGGGGTATCGTCGGTTTAGTAGACAAATATTGAACCTTATTATCATTCTAAAGATCCATCAATTTAATTAAATAAACTGTAATTGGATAAATTTATCTAAAAATTTGAATTGTAGATTCATACTAACTAACTTTTATTTATTTATCTTATTTCTAAATTCCTGAGTTCAATTCTATTCTTAAAATATAGGGTTCGATTGAAGTTTCTAAAAATGTAGATAAATTTGAAATCTTTTCATCATCTAAACTTAAGCATAGGTTTCTAGCAATTTCTTGTGGTATTAATAAATTATAAATTTATTAGATATCTTAAGTTCATATAAAAAAATATATATAATTTGACAATTAAAAACCAAAAACCTACCTCTAAATTAATTTTGATTTTATTTTTAAGTTTAATTGATAGTAATATAGTCATTTATGAGTCTATTTTAATAAGAATCTGAATAAAATCTGTAATTATTATAAATTTACAGGAATTAGCATAAATTGAGAGAAGATCTATCTAATTGAATACTGTAAAAGAATAAAGAGGCTCATGCTTAAAAATTTTCAATTAATATACTTATAAATTGTTTTTGCTAATTTCATATTTCACTTGCATTTAATTAGTATTGAAAAAGCAAATATAATTTAATTATGATAATTACTTAATTATTATCTTAAACTATTAACTTTTAACAAAGTTATTATAATTTTACCAATAAAGATTAAATGGGAAATTCTCACATTTTTTAATACAAATTTTAATGACTCTACGAAGTTGGAAACTAATAATATAAACATGTTAGCAAAGTAATTTATTGTATTCTGTAATTTTACAAAATAATAATTGTGATTTGTACAACCTAATAATGTAATAATAAAATTTTTTTAACATATAAATTATAGAGGAATTTAAAAATATTTGATTGAATGATTATTGATATTTTATTTTATTTTATTATATCTTTACAATAATAAATATAATTTTAAAAAAAATTCTAAAGAAAATTAGAAGGTTTTTAATAGCTAAGTTGTTAATTCAGAGGACTCAATCAAAGTATATGCTGAATTGACGATTAATTGCTAATCATCCACGACAACCATGTTGTTTTAATTACTCCAATTTTAGTTTAAAAGTTACTAAAAGTAACAAGTCATAGCTTGATTACATAAATCCTTAATATAGTTCTCATTTTAGTTATCTTGGCTAAGATTCAGCAAAACTAAGTTTAAATTAGAAATAAATGAAATATATAATATCATATAATTTTGGACAATTTAAATATTGATTGTATATCCCATCCTAAGGGGATCTCATGTCATATTTTACAAAAATTTGCATAGAAGTTTCATTTGATTTTTTAGATTTTAGTAATTAACAGATCAGTAAGGTAAAAGCAATAATTTTATAATTCATTGAATATTTTTTCATGGTACATTTAAAAGCTCATAACTGTATCAAAAATTTATAAATAGTGACAATTTATAAAATTTCTGTAAAAGTATTTGGAGATATGGACGTATTAGTAAACTGTTATAATAATAAATATAAAATTAAGTATTGAACTTATTTCGATACTTTACAATTATATAGCTAAGTTTATGTTCAAATTTTTTTTAGACTTTAAATATAAATATGATTACTTAATTAAGATTTATATCTCCATACTTATATGCAAATGCTATATTTTTATTACTTTCTCCTTTAAACTTCTACTTATATTAATTTTTATGTTGAATTTTTCACATTTTTACATTGGAGTTTATTTTTTTTTAAGTTTTCTGTTATTAATGAGAATATTTATTAGCATAATAAAAGTTTTTTATCCTAACCTGTTAATCTTGAGAAACATCGATATTTATTAGAATTATATTCAAAACCCCAAAACCCCTTAATGAGGTTCATAAGTGCTTTGATTTGTAGGGAATTTGTTTAGGGTTGGGGTTATTAATAGGTTTTAATGTAAAATTTATAGTAAATCTATTTAATTTAATCACTCAAAATGCACTTTTGGATCATGTGGGAGAGGTCTGAAGTTTATCTTACTTAACCACAACTCTATCTGCTCTATTGATATGTCTGATCTTGAGTTTGGTTTAATTATTATTGACTCTGCAATTTTTTCATTGATTGAGATACTCTTGTTTTGTCAATAAATTGCTTTATTCGTTGTTTAGAATCCTTCTCGCATATTGTAGAGTAGTATTCATTGCGAGGCATATGCACTCTATTATTATTGCTCCCAAAGCCCACACATCCCACTAAAAGTCTCCATCTCTCCAGTCTTCTCTTTCTGGATATTACCCTTGCGTTCCCATTACAGTTCCAAGCCTTGATACTTCCACTCATAAATCTCTGTTGAAATCTATTATTGCTACTCTTACAGATGAGAAGTTTATCATTTATGAAAAATAAGTGGAAAGCTTTAATTAAAATTGAAATTTATAATTTAAATAAGGAAAACTTAAGATGGTGTCCCTGGAGCAGGTAGTCATTCACTAAAATTTGTAAGTTACAAAAAACATAACTAAAACTTTTTTATTTCAGCAATACTTACCACTTGGAGAGACGACGCCAGTAGACCAAGACCTCAAGTTGCACTGGAAAAAAGGGAATAACAGAATAGGTTTGACCAGATGGAGCAAAGTATGAAGGATATTGGAAAGATGATAAAGCTGTTTCTAGATTCCATTTCTGTAATTTTCTATACTAATACTTATTATTAAATTCATTTTCATTTTATATTAAAGTCTTCCACTTATTTTTCATAATTATATTCTCTGGCTTCAAATCTCTGTGAACAAACCCTAACTTATGAAGCTCTTTAATACCTTAAACGGTTTGAGTTGCTATTTATCCAAGTTACTTATGATTCCTTTGATCTGTTATGAAATCTCTTAGGGTCATTTCATAGAGTGGAAGTCTGAAAGCAACCTGATCCTTGGCAAAGAGAACAGCATCTAGCTTGATTAAGTAACAACACTCTTTAAACTTTGCTTGAGTGAATACTTGATACTCATTTGTAAACTCCATCTAATATTTATCATCTCTAAAGAGATAGTTGAAGGGATACACCTTGCATGCGTATTGATGATCATTGATAACTTTCTTATCAAATGAGTATTCTAATATTAGGTAGCTTTAAAGAATAGTATCTAGGTTAATTTAAGCAAGGACCGGTATTTTCTTGTATTGAATCTTGATCATAATTCTTGTTATTTCAGAAGTCAGTTGCTTTTGTGCCTTCCTATAGTACTCTAACTCTCTTGCTTATTCAGGAACTACGACCTTATAATATTCCCTCGCTTTCTTTTGTTGAGAAGCTTCAGCTCAACTTCATGATTCTCAACTTCTATATCTTTCTTGTGAGCTTTTAATAGATGCTTCTTCAAGTCTCTTGTATGAGAGTATTGCTTATGGCACTCAAAGCAGTCATACTTTCCATCTATTTATATTGTTTTTTTGGGTGTTGTAGTCAATTGCGAACTGGGTTAACAATTGCAAACTTTGAGTGTCAATTGCGAACTCCAGTGTCAATTGCGAACTCCAGTGTCAATTGCGAACTGTGGTAACAATTGCGAACTATAATAATAAATTTTAATTTTATTTTCGAGAGCTGTCAAAATAAATAAAAAAGCAGGGTCTTAGGGGTGCAGCCCCTAACGGGGTCAAAAGGGGCAGAGCCCCTTGTTATCGCTATGTGATAAAAAGTAATTGCAGAGGTCTATGGGGCGGCAGCCCCCAGTGGGATGGGGTTTCGGGGGAGGGCAAAGCCCTTCCTCGAAAAACCCATTTGACCTCTTTTGTTAGTAAATTAATCTAATTAGTTTAAAATTTAATGGTTAAATATTCATATATTAATAATTTTAAATGTCTGTAAGATATAATATTAACGGTCTTATGATTTTTAAAATTATGCTAAGTTTCTTCTCCATAGAGCTTCAAATAAATATGGTTCTATTTAATCTGGGTTTCCTGGTAATGTATTATATACATGTTTGATATGATAATTGAGGACTGCCCATAATCCTTCAATTAAATTGCTATGATCCATTGTTCTTTATATTCCATTTTGTGATTAATGAATATGTCTTTCATGTCTCATTTCAAGTTCTTCCCAATTTATTGCAATATAGCTTGCCCAACCGTCTGTATGGACAATACTGTCTCTTTCAACATTTTCTCAAATTAATTCGTCTAATGTTTATGTTGTCCTATTCAAGACACTAAATATTTTACATCTTTAGCTTCCTTCTTCTATTAAACCAACTATCCATATTTATCTGTCATATATTGTATCTTCTGGATGACTATACTTTAAGGACCTATGTGTCCATAGCGACTCGTCCATTTGGACACTATCTTTTAATTAAAAGTTTTGTTGTTCTATTAACATTTTATCTTTGATAATATTCCTCAAATTTTGATAAATTTAGCTAATAGACTATATTGTAGTTCTCAACTGTCAGTGATCAGAAAAATGTTTTACTGCTTCAGATATATTGATTCCAGAAGGAAATAAATTGAAAATAACTTCGTCAAGAATTTCTAATGACAAGTTTGAAGGACAATATAAATTAAGTTCTTATCTTATAGACTTTCTTAATCTGCATTTATAGATATCACATTCATATATAACACTTTCAAAACTATTAGTTATGTTATAAAGTTTGATAGACATCTATGATTAGCAGCGTATACATTAAAGTTTTTTTTTCAATATACCTAAGTCTGAAAATCTTTTTAGTATTTATTAAGTAACTGAGTCTTATAATGTTTATTTGACTTATGAAAAAAATGATTCCATTTTAATTATCATAATTAAATTTTAAACTAATTACATCAATTTACTAACAAAAGAGGTCAAATGGGTTTTTCGGGGGAAAGCTTTGCCCTCCCCCCAAACCCCATCCCACTGGGGGCTGACGCCCCATAGACCCCTGCAATTACTTTTTATCACATTGCGATAACAAGGGGCTCTGCCCCTTGTGACCCAATTAGGGGCTGAACCCCTAAGACCCTGCTTTTTTATTTATTTTGACAGCTCTCGCATATAAAATTAAAATTTATTATTATAGTTCGCAATTGTTACCACAATTCGCAATTGACACTGGAGTTCGCAATTGACACTGGAGTTCGCAATTGACACTGGAGTTCGCAATTGACACTGGAGTTCGCAATTGACACTCACAGTTCGCAATTGATAACCCAGTTCGCAATTGACTACAACACCCCTTTTTTTTTAAGTATACAGTGGACTTGGCTTCTCTTTGCTCTTTTTTATGTCTGTACCAGCTTGATTTATGAGCAAAATCTCTCACATAGCTCACAAAAATAGATTCAGCTTCTTCAGTTTTTATAGGAATTTAATTAATACCTTTCTCCTCCTCTCTGTCTCCCACACTTGCTTGCCATTTATTTTTTATTATTAATTTCTATTTTGATACAGAGACCTCAAGTGATAGCTCTGGTAGTTCCTTATGAGAGTTCATCTCACAGATATCACCTTTTTCATTGACGCCAAATGTAAGTCTCATTTAGTTTGATAGAAGTGCTGTTGTTTTTCTTAAAATGTTAGCACTCATATTTAAATTTTAATTTAAAATTATAAAACTGCCTCTATATTGAGAGCTTATATGAGACAAGATTTAAGGAAAGTTTTAAAAGTATTAGAGAAGAATTATGAGTGCTAAGAGACGAACTAGCTCTAAATAAAGGTGAGAATTTAATCATTTTATTTTTCAATAATAAGTTGATTATAGCACGTACCAATTTAGGAGGTGCTCCCAATTAAGTACGTACCAATTTAAATTTAAAAATATGGAACTATAACAGTAAAAATTGATATCATCTCTCAAATTTGAAACCAGTTCTCAAAACCTTCTCCATATCCTTCTAAGAGGTTGACCTCCTATAGGATGCCCATATTTAATAGTAAGTTTGCAGAGGTATATAATTGAAATCAATTAACTTAAATTTTAATATAATTTCTTAGATCTGTAAACAAGACGGAGTCAATGAATGATGCAATGAAAAGAGTGCAAGCACAAGAATTGATTCAAAGATTTAGAAGCAAGGAGGATTTGCATCGCTACCAGGTGCAGCAAGGTAATGAACTCATAGAATCTAATCTTGATTATGTAGTTGGTATGTTCTTGCCAACGATGGAGGTACTAAAATTTCATTTCTAAGAGCGATACTATGCGAAGAAAAGAAAGCATTGAAAAATTAAGATGTAAAGTTTGCAGAGATTCCAAACTATCCAGAAATCTCAGTGACTAACTTATACGATGATGCTTTGAATGACCCAGAGGTTTCGCAGAACCTGTCTACTAATAAGCATTTGTCAAATAAACTACCTGAAAGAAACTTTTTCTTTGGCAAACTTGCAACTATCAAAGGTGATTACTTGAAAGAAATTATTCAAAAATCTTATAAGAAATGGTACATCATCTATTCAGAAGATAAGGACAAACAAGGGATCAAGATAAGTGAGAGCTGGCTATCAGAGCTGCAGAAGCACCCTTATATTTCAAGTAAGATTTCAAGCTTAACTCTTTAGAAAAATCTGGTACTGGCATTTTCTTGATGAAGGAATAGAGCAAGCTTCACAGAGAGCGAAAGTCGCAGGCAAAGTATGAAGTCAGCAAGAGACTTTACTCAAATATTTAGCCTCCAGAGTCTATGAACATATATGCTGGAGCTGGCACCAAGAGAAGAAACCTTGGAGGTGGTAAGCCTTAAGAGGAAGAAAAGAAAGAGAAGCCAGCTCCCTCTAAAGAATTTTAAATGTGACTTATATATTCATTAACTTAACTACAAAACTTATTTTTATACATTCACTCTCCCTTCTTTAGCACACTTTTAAGCTAATTAATTATCTACTCTCTTCACTGAGCTTTTTATAAAGTCTACTGTATCGATAGGTAGGTCATGCATCAATTGGTATAGCAGCAGTTTCTTGTAATGACCTTTTAAAATACCCCAAAGAACTCAATTCCATTAAACTATGGACTGTAAGGTACGTTAAACACTGGCGTTATTCTAAGTTTTTCATAACTCTTCCTTGTTATCTTTAGTCTTATGAACAGAAAGATTATCAACAAACAGTATAATCTCTTATTCAGGGTACTTCTCTCTCAGCTGTTCTAATAACTTTATTTACTGCTTTTTCTTAATAAAGTGAGGAAGAATAACATAAGTTTCTAAACCAGTATCCTCACTAATTCCTCCGAGAATTGATATTGTTTATACCTTGACTTTCTAGTCATATACTTCTATATTACTATGCCTCTTATTCCAAGACTTCTAGATGAAAGTGTTGAAGGTAAACACGCCTCGTCAACATGTAAAAACTTAATATTATTCTATTAGGCTCTCTGCATTTAGTTATAAATGTAATTTAAGTTGTTTTTGTAAAATGACAGAGTGAAATCAATCACTCTCTTGATACGATTCACACTTTTGTAAGAGATACCATTTCGTTTATAGATGTTGGCTATAGACAAAGCAGAGATCTTAAACTGAGGGAATTGGCGATGAAACATAGTAGCTCGTTACTCGAGAGAGAAGTGAGCCCAATATTTCAAAGTTTTCTCATTAATAAGATAGTCAATATGCTTCTATAGAAACTTTGACTTCCTCTTAGGCTAAAAATTCAGCTATTATTGCTTTAATTATACAGCTTTCAAGCATTGATAGAGAAAAGTAGATGGACAACGCTTTAAGAGCAGTGCAATAGACTTTTAGTTCAGTCTTGGTTTGACTTATTCACTATACATATCACATCCATAACGCAGTTTAAACACTAAAATCAATATAATCTTTATCATAAATAGACCCAAAAAGCTTGTAATTTTAGTCTCGCATTTAATTAATAACCCCAACCTCTAAAAAATTCCCTACAAAACAAAGCACTTGTAAACCTCATTAAGGGGTTATGGGGTTTTGATTCCTTACGGAGGTCAAGAGCCTTCAAATGACGAATCAGACTCTTGCCATGAAGAGGCTATTAAGATGAGGTGATATGAGGAGAAGCTAATTACTCCTACCAGATCTCACTATTAACGCTTTCCTATAGGGGTTCTTGTTGAAATTTAGCCTCCTTAGGAGGAGCGCTAGTCGTTGCGATTGCAGGAGATTAGTTTGGAGTCTCTTAGTCTGAGCCGTTGGACCCCACTTCTTTTGCCAGGGAGTTGCGCGAAGAAAACATGCACAAGCACAGTTGCCGACTAGGCGGGCCTCCTCTATTTCCTCTAACATGAGTTGCAGATTTCCTCTGGTGCTAAAATGAATTCATCTAGAGATTTCCTCTATTTCACAGAGCTTTTCCTCTAAAGTCCAAGCCATTTTTCCACCCCAGGCCTGAATTGGAATCCTGAGGCGCTACAGGAGAAGGGTGTTAAAAGGCCCCCTGGTGAAGTGGGTTCCAACGGCTCAGACTAAGAGACTCCATACTAATCTCCTGCTATCGCAACGACTAGAGCTCCTCCTAAGGAGGCTACATTTCAACAAGAACCCTTTTAGGAAATCGTCACTAGTGAGATCTGGTAGGAGTAATTAGCGACTCCTCATATCACCCCATCTTAGTAATCTCTTCATGTCAAGAGTATGATTCGTCATTTGAAGGCTCTTGACCTCCGCAAGGAATGGGTTCGCAAAAGGATGCTGACCAAGTTCTATTCTTGCCATGGCATCAGTCTGCCCTCTATAGCTACTCTCGTGGGCACCAATCGCTATCATGTCAGGAGGTTACTCCAGTATGTCGCTCACTCTGATGGTAAGTTGTTACCTGCAAAGCGGGGTCGAAAGAATACGCTGCTCATAGCTGAAGAGGCTGACTCAATCATTGAGTAAAAATTTAAATATTTACCAAGAATTATAAATTAATCAAGTTTTTCTCTATAGTATTAAATTATATATTAACTAATTAAATAATTAAAACAGCACTCTAACCCAAACGAGAGATTAATTTGAGTTAGAGTGCGATAGATTATGAATTAAATTATATAATAAAAAATTAATTAAATATCACATGTTGTTTTTAATAATCATCATTTCATTTTGATTAATTTACTATTATTATTGTTTTATTACAAATCATACTAATAAAATGTTAGATTTTTAAACTTTATCAATTTTAATAGTTAAAAAATTGTAAATTATAAATAACTTATTTAATAATTAATCTATATATAATCTCTAATAAACAACATGTGATATTTAATTAATTATTTATTATATAATTTAATTCATACTCTATCGCACTCTAACTCAAATTGATCTCTCGTTTGGGTTAGAGTGCGGTTTTAATTATTTAATTAGTTAATATATAATTTAATACTATAGAGAAAAACTTGATTAATTTATAATTCTTGGTAAATATTTAAATTTTTACTCATTGCGCACATTGAGGAGAGCAAAGGGGTCATCACCACGAGAGTCATCTTGCAGAGCTTGAAGCAGCAGCTGGAAGTGAGCATTTCCCCTTATCAAATTAGGAAGTTCCTTAAAAGCGAGTTGCATATGAGCTATCATAAGATCTCCCATCTCACTCCCAACCATAATAACTTGAAGTCACGGCTCCAGCGCCAGATCGCCGCTGCTTACTTTATTCAAGCCTCGTGCTCGGGCTTTACGATTTGAAACATCGACGAGACCATTATCCAGAACACTGATAATCGCATCTATTCCTGGTCGCCAAGGGCAGCTAAAATGTTTAGTCTTCGCAGAAACGCATCAGCTGCCTCTGTAGAACCGCGGCTGCCTACAATCGGTCGGGTAGCTTCATCTTCAATGAGAGTGTAAGTTAAACTAACTCCCACACTTTCTTGGTCTTCATGAAAGATCTCTTTTAGAATTTGGATGGACAAGATAAAAACTGAAGGGCCCACTCCATCCTGCTAATGGATAATGCTTCCTATCATCGCAGCGCGCAACTTCGCTAGGGCGTGTGCAGTGTGCCCCGAGACCCCAAATTCCTCCTATATTTCGAAGGGAGCAACAAAGTCTGCCATGTTTTGTAATTTTAAAAATTTAATCGTTTAATAGTTTAAATCAAGGGTTTTATAATTCACTTTTTTAATTTCACTTTCCACCCACTTTTGCAATTCCCCTAATGAAATTTCATTTCTTCATTAATTAAATCTTTAAAAGTTAGATTTAGAAATTTATCATACTCACTATTCCTTAAAAAATTACTCTTTGGGTTTTATCATACTTCTTGTACCATGATTTATTAAAAAAGGTGTTGAAGGTAAACACAGCTTCATCTGCATGTATAATCTTGATTTTATTATCAATAGCTCTTTGCATTTAATAATATATATATATAAATATATATATAGTTTTAATTATTACTATAAAATGGCACTGTAAAATCAATTACCTTTCACTCTGTTGAAAGTCTTGAAAGTAATACCATATCTTCTTTAAATATAAGCTATTGTCTAAATCGAGATACGCATGTCTTGAAACTTGCGATGAAACATTACAGCTCGTTAGTCCAGTGGAAAGTTTGCCCAGTACTTAATCGTCTTAGAATCACAGAGGTCGTCAATATGGGCCTTAGAGTACTTGTATTTTCTTACTGGATGATTTCAAGTGCCAGAACTAAAATGCTTAAGAGCTAACAAGCAATCATACCTAACAGTTGAGACACGCTTGTGTAAAAGCTTTTCTATAGCAGCATAACAATTGGTTTACCTTAGAATATATTGATACTTGTACCATGCCTAAGCTAAACCAATAAATCTAATATTTCTCATAAAAAATAGACCCTAAATTTCGCTAATTTCTATTTCTCATTTTGCAAATTGGCCTAATTTCTCTACTAACCCCAACCATACCCTACAAATCAAAGTACTTATAAATCTCATTAAGGGGTTTTGTGGTTTAGATTTTCATATTAGAGCCTTCAAAGTTCACTTAAAGAAAAAGCATAATCAAAGTTTTTCTTTATTCATGAATCTACAGGCAAAAGATTCCTATAAAAAAGAAGTTCAAGAAATCCTGCCTAGTTACTTAGATATGAGGTACAGAAGTAAATAAAAATGAAGAAAGCAGTCAAGAACTTTTCTTTATCTTAGATAAACAAAATCTTGGTAAAAATTGAGGCGATGAAAATTCCTTTTTTTAAAAATTATTGACATAGAATCATGTTTTGAAAGACACCTCAATATTGAGGATAAAGTAGAGAAGAGAGTGAGTACTGATGAATAATATGCCTATAATATAAAATTATTCAATTGCTTCCTTGCTGATGATAAGTTCTAAATGGAATTCGGTAATGAGTATTATACTTTATAACATGCAAAGTTTAGAGATTGTAAGCATATTACATAGCTAGATGCTATACTATTTGGAAAAGATTATCTTGCATTTAGACTTCCTCTCCTCAAGATGACTTTCAGAGATTTTTTATCTGATAATAGATACCAAAGATAAATTCGCTATATCGTGCAGCAAATAAATTAGGGTATTGAAGAAGTTCACAAGCTTGGCTATGTTCATAGAGACTTAAAGCCAGAGAACATCATGATGAACTTTCAACCTCTAAGAGTTTATATCATTGATTTCAACAGAGCTCAAAGAGTGCAAGCTTTAGCCTTAGGAAATGTATACGGGACTCCTGGATATTTCCCAGAGAGAGAAGATTAGAGTGGTGTAGACACTCATTGAGATATCTGGGCTCTAGCAGTAATAATAATAGAGAGCGAAATGCCAAGAAACGAATACTTTAGCTACAAGAATGAGAGAGAGATTCTAAGTAAAGAATCAAGCATTATCTCGATAAAAATAAAATAAATGGAGGTCTCAGTGAGCTTGTATACTCTACTATTATCAACCCAATATAAGAGAATCAATTAAAAAAGAAACAATCAAACATCAACTTAGAAAGATAAAATTCAGAGTACTGACACATGACTCTAAGCTTATGTTTGTGTTAAATATTAAAATACTCGCTTTTTATAATCACTTAATTACTGATATTAAAGCATTAGACCTCTACATAAACCTTATCCAAACCCTAATAAAGAATGCGGTAATATCTCTACTTTTATAAATCAAACTACTGAATGGGTTTTGGGTTTTTGAGTGCAACTACACTCGTTGATAGCTAAAGTTATGTAAGACCAATAATTGTTTCGATGCTAAAATTTATATAAAGAATAGAATGTTGAAAAAGACAATATCAAGGTCGAGTTTATGAAATCAGAGAGGTTTTAGGTTATGCCCATACAAAAGTTTATAGACATTTAATTAACAAGTCATAGAGCTCGTATTTTGATTTAAAAATATGCTTTTATTAATCAATTGAATTTTAGTATTTTAATTAAATTATCTTTTCAATTATATGTCTTGAGTCATATGTTGATTTTAATTTAAATTAACAATACTTATTATTAGATGTAATGAACTTATTAAAGGATAATAATTTAGAAACAATATTTGAACTTTAAGCTTTAAATATAAAATTAAACTCAAAACAGAATTAATTTCTGAATAAATATTGTTTATATAAAGACATGATCAAATAATTTAATATCTCTTAATTGTTCAAAGGCAAGGTATAACATCCATTAAGGCTTTAAAAGTTTAGTGCTATTGCGGTATCTAATAAATAAATTCAATAAAATATGATTAAATTTAATAGAGCTCGAATAAAGAATGGACAATTTAATAAGAATAAAAGTAAAATTGATAATAAAAATATATAATATTATCAGAATTAATTTTGTAAAAGTTTCAGCCAAAAATCAGTAATAGGCAAAAATAATCTTTAGTTACAGAAAATAAATTACAAAATATTTTAATAAAGTATAAAGAAATTTATAAATCAAAAAACATTCCTATAATGTCTAATGTAAAAAATATTATTACATAATTCTAAATTTAAAATGCACGTAAATATTAAAAATTAATATTTAAATATGAAAATGATAAGTATGAAATTCATAAAATTCACATTACATTAAAAATCAATTTTTCTCCGAAATCAAAACTTTAATATTTATTTGATTTACAATTTCAAATGCAAATATTAAATCTGATTTAACATCCTATTTCTATAATTAATGAGGATTTAATTTAAATATTTATGAAAGAATTATTGAATTATATAGATTTTTTAAATACATTTATGAAATAAAAAATATGGAATTTTATCATATCTAAGAGTTCCTATTAACATTAAGCATTTCATAATCTTAATGTATATTATAAAATAAATTTGGATTTTCAATTATCGTAGATATTGGGAATCAAAAGTTAGAACTACTTGGGTCCATGAATTAATAATTTATTTTTTACTATGGATTGGATATGTGAATTTTCATAAATATATTTTGTTATTTTAAACACCATATAAAGAACTCTTTCTACAAATCCTAAGGTGTCAAAGCTTATTTAATTTATCCATTCATTGCATCTGATATTTTTTTGAGTATTTTGAGCTGGATCTCTTGAAAGGCAGAATTTTTTATATAATAATCTTTTTTGATTTTTAAAAACTTAACTGTTATTTTTATTGGTCATAAAACCCTTAAAAATAATTTATATATATCATAGGAGCTACTGAATTTTTTCTCTACTACACATTTATTGCATAAAATAATTAGAATATCAGAAAGATAAATAATTTTTATGATTTTTTATCTAAATTAATAAGAATATTAATATAATTTTAACTATTCTTCTAATTGTTAAACAGAAAATACTCCAGATAACACTCATATAATTGATGCCATTAAAATAATATTCTATAAATTAGAAGAATAGTTAAAATTATATTAATATTCTTATTAATTTAGATAAAAAATCATAAAAATTATTTATCTTTCTGATATTCTAATTATTTTATGCAATAAATGTGTAGTAGAGAAAAAAGTCAGTCGCTCCTATGATATATATAAATTATTTTTAAGGGTTTTATGACCAATAAAAATAACAGTTAAGTTTTTAAAAATCAAAAAAGATTATTATATAAAAAATTCTGCCTTTCAAGAGATCACAACCCGTTTTTTGTAATCATTATTATTATGACCGTAGTAGACAGCTGTGAAAATTAATTTTTTCATCATTTAATTGTTCAATGTGAATTTTTAAATTGCTTAAATCGGATATGGTGCCTACCCGTCACTCATGAAGCAAATTACATGTCTATCGTAATTTTATAAGGACTGATGTATTATTTCATAAGCTTTAACAAGTGAAAAAAAATTATGGAATATAAATAATAAGAAGTTATTAAATAAGGAAAGAGTAGAAAAACTCATATATTAATTTATGAAATAATATAAAAATTTTACAAACCAATCTCAAAGGTTTTGCTTTAATTAATTTAAGATCTTTGAAAATTTTTGAAGTAATCTTAAATATAATAAATAATAAATTTGTATTCATTATTTTATTATGTATCTGTATTTATATGATTTTTATTGGGAGAAAAACATTAAGTAAAATTACATTATAAACAAAATTGAAGAAAAAATTATTATTTAGAACTCATCATGTGTAAAACTGAATTAATTTTAATATTAAGCGAATTAAGTGGTTTAAGAGTAAGACTGCATAATTAACAAAAGGTTGCATCATTAAATCTATAAGTAAAGTAGATTAATTTTGACTTAATTAGCTCATAATCAGCTCATCTTCCATTATCAAAGTCTTCATAATTTGTCGTGCATTTCTTGAGATCGGTGCTCATTCACATCATTGTCGTCACATCAAAAAAAGTCAAATTTTAGGTTCACTATCTAAAATCTCAGTCACAACTCAATTAAAGATTGCTGTTTTAACGATCAATTGATAGGTACTCCATTTCATTAGTCGAGATTTAAATAAATCAGGGATTTTAACAAATTAAATCAGACAAAATAATACCTTTTAAGTTTTAATAATTGATGATTTAAGTTTAACTAGCAGTTTTAATCTATTAAGAATTTTAGTTAGAAACGTCTAAATTAATTTTAAATTGATTTTATTAAATAAGTCCTAGTCTGATTTAATTTGTTAAAATCCCTGATTTATTTAAATCTCGACTAATGAAATGGAGGACCTATCAATTGATCGTTAAAACAGCAATCTTTAATTGAGTTGTGACTGAGATTTTAGATAGTGAACCTAAAATTTGACTTTTTTTGATGTGACGACAATGATGTGAATGAGCACCGATCTCAAGAAATGCACGACAAATTATGAAGACTTTGATAATGGAAGATGAGCTGATTATGAGCTAATTAAGTCAAAATTAATCTACTTTACTTATAGATTTAATGATGCAACCTTTTGTTAATTATGCAGTCTTACTCTTAAACCACTTAATTCGCTTTATTGAAAAGTAATAATTATATTTATTTTTAATTTTTTAGAGGTAAGACTATTTGCACAAAAAATTCAATTAGTTTATAATATTTTTAAATTTTATTTAAATATTATAAATATAATTTAATATTTTGATAATAAAAAAAATATTTATTTATAACTCATAGAAATAATAACACGATAAATTCTTAGAAAAATAACAATTATTAAGAAGGACTGATTATAATTGTTAATATAATAAGAAATCACTTTAAATATCTTTTGTGCACATTATTAATGATATAAAACAATTCATCAAATCTTTTAATTGCAATGAATATAGAGAATTATTTCATAAGTTCTTTGCTTGCAAATTAAAAATTATTAAAATTAGATTTTCACTGATAAAAGAATGAGAAACTTCCAATTCTTAATATTTTCTATAATATGATTTCAATAAAATTAATGGGTACTTATATCCAAAATAATCACTCTGAAAACATAAGTCAATGACAAAATTAATTCTTTCCCAAAAAACTTATTATTAATATTCATAAAAATTCTAATTAACTTTTCCGCAGATCATAACAGGTTTTCATTAAACTACTAATTTAAGGGTGTAATTTTACTTTTCTTAATTTTTAATTTTTCACCATTAAGCTTCAAGGAAATTTTTCACTCTTTATATTCACATTATCTCAACATTATAAAAAAAACCCAAAAAGCCTCTTCTGAAGATCTATGAAGTTTTAAAAATAGAAATTAATTAGTAAAATGTTAGGCACTAGAATCTTTTTAGTATAAGTTGGAATTTATAGTCAATAATAACATATTATTATTTTATTTCTAATTTAAATGATTCAATTTTGATTTACTTTAGATTCTAATAATATGATTATTGAATTTTTTCTTCAAAAAGATTTAAATTATTTTAAATAAGTATAAAGTTTCTAATTATATTAACAATATAGTTTGCTTTAAATTATCAAATATTGGTCTAAATTTGAAATGTGCTATTTTTAATATTTTAGTGCTAAAGTATGTTTATTATTTTAGGAATAACTTCAAATTAAAATTGAAAATTAGAAGATTATCTTATTTAAATGAAAATTATTACTAAAAACACTTTTTAGCAATATTTATTTATATAGTAATCAGTAAAATGATCTCATTTATAACCAATTAAGTTATAAATAAATCAAATTTTATTTATTCGTCAGAAATGTAAAAGGAAGTCAGAATAAAAAAATTATCTTAAAATTGAAAAATTTCTAAAGTTAAATATTTTAAACAGTTTTTTGCTATACTTTGATCATTTTTATAATTTTAATTATCTTTTTGTTACTATCTTTAAATATAAGCTTAAAAATAATAAAGTTTCATTGTACTAAAAAGAAAATTATAAACTATGTTAGCCTTTTTATCTCTTGTCATTATGAATTAATTAGCAATTAAACAATAATAATTTTATACTTGACTTTCATTATACTTTTTTTATCTTAATTTTCCAATTACTTAATTGCAAAAATGGTATTTCATTTAGTTTAAATTTTGTCGCCATTTTTCTGATGATGAGTTTTTACTTTCACTAGCATTATAGAAATTTCGTTTTGCTATTTCAATTTTATAAGAATAACTTCCCAAAGTTGAATAAAAAATTTGTTGGATTAATTATTTTTAGAAAGCATGGCATTTAACAATATTATCTAAATTTGATAGAGAATGTTCAAATCAAATATTATAGTGTGACATGCATTTTATTATAAAAACTAGAATTAAGCATTTTTCCCGAAACTATTAACTCTAAATTTACACATTTCTAAACAGTAAAGCATTATAAAATTCATAAAATAAAAATATTTTATGAGATAAAATATTATTAAAAAAAAAAATATAATATTAATTTATTTAATATTGCAATAATTTAACTACATTAATCAATCATTAAATATTTGCATTTATAAAAATGTTAAATTCATTTATATCGTCACGCTTTATATCTAAATTGAATAAAAAAAAAAGCTTAATCTTAAGTTTATTCATAACATATAGCAATTTATAATATATCTTTCGTGTAAATTTTACATGAAATCATAAAAATATTTTCCTACAAAGATAAGGAATCTTTTATACACATAATCAATATTAGCTATAAAAGCTTATATGAAACTCATCATGGGATTTTGAATTTTTTATTACTTAAAAAAGTATATTTTTGGTAAAATAATTAATAAAATCAAGATTACTCATTTCTTTTTATTTATAATAATTTATATATATATTTTAAGTACTCTACCATATTTAACCAGTTTTGTGGTAGTGAACCTTAATTATTGATTTATATAAATTTAAATGCTTATATTAAGTTTATTATGCAGTTCATATAAACTGTAATATGTAATAAAATTTTATCTAAATATTTTGAATAAACTGAAAATGCTGACATATAAAGCAACAAGAATTTAATATCCGAGTTATAAGGTTAAATAATATATAAATTACTATTAATATTTAGATATAATTACATATTATGTTTTGTATAAACAACTCCATAATATACTTAATATAAGCATTTAAATTTATATGAATCAATAATTAAGGTTCTCTACCACAAAACTGGTTAAATGTGGTAGAGTACCTTAAAAAATAAAAATTTATATAAATAAAAAGAAATGACAATCTTAATTTAGATAGATAGATAGATAATTTATTAGGAAATTAATATTAAGGGGAAATAATACTGAAGGTAAGTCTTCCTCCCGACCTCCCCTCCGGAAGCATCAGGTGTGGTCACCACCAAACTCGACCGTAGTCCAAACACGTGTCCTTTCTTCCATGTAGCCACTCCGGATTTCCAAGCCGGGTCATGTGCTGCCATTTAACGTCATACCAGCTCCGTACGAGTATCCCGTGCTTTTTACCAGGTACAGACACTACAGAACCCTGGGATATTCCGTGCTTTTTACCAGGTACAAATATCAGCGAACCCTGGGTTTCGAACCCCCTACCCTGTCAGAATTGATCAGGTGACCAACCGTCTGGACAGTAGGTCCGAAACCAATCTTAATTTATTTAAATATTTTAACAAAAATATGCTATTTTAGCTAATTCTACTTTAAAATTAAGTAAGGCAATTTAATTGTAACAGTGTCTCCGAAATTACAATTTAAAATTGCAATTGGCTAAATCTTATTCTGTAGAGAATATTAGTTGCGGACAAAGATTTTTAAGAAAAATCCCAATTAAAAATTATAATATTATTGTTATTTTACTTCAACTGGATTTAATATATTTTATTAATTTTTATAAACAAATTGTTGGAAGTACAGGGGCATCATCCAAAAATATGATGTCAATAATAAAAATTAACTATTTTAAGTGGATCTTAGAAATTAGTACCACTTCCGACATAACTAATGCTTCTAAGTAATTATTAATTAGGGACTTATTCAGTAAAACAAGTTGAGGCATTATCGGAGTAAGTTATAACAGTCATTTTTGAATTTTTAACCAAATTAGCATCAGCAACTATAACTCCTATGAAAGAATCAACTGATTATACTAATGAGTTCCATTCTCCTTGCATAGATTTAAAATATATACTAATAATATTTTAAAATAAAATAGATCCGCTAGCGTCTAATAAAAGTACATAGTGAACCTTTTCAAAATTTTTCTCAGCTGCAGGTAAGAATCTAATTTCAATATTTTGTTCTTATTTGTATTTATCACATATCTCTTAACCAATGTAGTTCCAAAGTAATCAAAACTCATTTAAAATTTAATGAATTTAGAAATATTTGTAAATGTTAGTGATTATGTTGGAAAAAGGATATAAGTTATATCTAAGCAAAAAATAGTTTTTTTTTTAAATTTGTAATAATAATGACTTTAAAATTTTTATTGGTAATTATTTTTAGTAATTATATAAATTTATCACTCTCTCAAATTATAATTCAAGATCAATATTAAATCATATATTTTAATAACTTCATAAATTATTAATTAAAGCTATGAATTTTAAATACTTGCCTCATTCTATCAATTTATTTAATAGCTTCATTTCCAGATAGAATAAATAATTAGTGTAAGAATATAAAAATAATATTAATTATCTATATAACCCAAACAGATTAATATTCCCATTTCTTCTTGATGATCATAGTTTTAAATTATTCCCATTTTATTCTTTAATCATTATGATAAACTTCTTGATCATCTTTTATGTCACCACAGCATACTCATTAACATTTAGAGTATAATTAGAAATTTATATGAAAATTAATATGGACTCTAACTGCATCATCGTTATCATCTTTATTGCCTCCAAAGCCTTAAAGCTAGTGTCCATCATTAAAACTTATTTAAAAATTTAAAGAATCGAAACTTTAAATAAATAGATTAAAATTTGGAAATGAATCATCAAATTAACATTATATTTTATATTAAATAATGGGGGTTTTAATTGCAAGAATGAGTTCTGTCATCAATAACTTCAGCTTCATTATGGTCTACATCACATTATCTTCTGCATAGTGGACAGTGCTCTTAGCACCCAATAAATTGTGATTTAAATTTCTAGAGTGATTCTTCAATTAATTCATCATCTGTTATTGTAGGAATACATTTGAATTTGGGAAATTAATTATAATTAAATTAATATTAAATCAATATCGTGGCAGTTAAAGTTTGGCAATTTGAACGATTTTGGGCTTATTCGATAGGGAATTCAAAATTAGCTGGACTTTACTATTGGGCGTAATATTTTATCGCATCACTGGAGCGAAATAACTTCATTTGAATGTGAGGGTTTAATTTATTGAATTTAGGTGCATTTAATTAAAGTGAAGTTATTTCGCTCCAGTGATGCGATAAAATAGTACGGCCAATAGTAAAGTCCAGCTAAATTTGAATTCCCTATCGAATAAGCCCAAAATCGTTCAAATTGCCAAACTTTAACTGCCACGATATTGATTTAATATTAATTTAATTATAATTAATTTCCCAATTTTAATGTATTCCTACAATATTATGTATTCAGTTTCTATCATCATTTTTAAAGATTCTATTCAGAAAAATAATTGCATTTATTTATTCAATCTCAAATTTTAAAACGTTAAATTCAAAATTTAAAACATCATTTCCAAAATATTAAAAATTAATAATTATGATTAATAAATTTAGATTGATGCTTCTATGAAAGTAGATAAATTAGATATTTTTTCATCTTGTAAGCTTTGACATAAATTTTAAGCAATGTTCATTGGTATTATATAAATATAATTAACAGAAATATATATTTGATTATACAAGTGCCCCTGTTCTTCCATATTTACCTAAAAAGATACTTCCAAAAACCCTAACATAATAGAATAGTTTATTTTTTTAAAAATTCATGTCCTTCAAATATTTGAATAATTTGCTTTGTTTAATATTTGTTGATGATTTTCAATACTTCCATAAAATATTGATTCATATTTCCATAACGAAAATATTAGTAATATTTTCCATTTTAAAAATCAATTAATAAATAGCAAAGTTACATAATTAGTATGTTAAAGCATTTTTATCCCTTATATCACTTCCATAAAATAATTAAAAAAGCAGACTGATAATAATTAAAAACTTTTTTCAAACTTTATCCATTTAATATTTTAACAAGTTTACAATAATATAAATTATAACTTTATCAAATTATTTTAAAAGTTAATCAAATAGATGTTGGTAATATTTATAACTTTTAAGATTTAAATATCATTTTTATAATTAAAATATGATTGAAATTTATCTAATTCAAAACTTGATGTAAAAAATGAAACAAAAAGTAGGAAAAAAATTTAAAACATCATCAAATTGTTATTAAATATTATGAAGAACAAATGTGATCTGAGAAAATATAGTATTTAATAATAAATTTTTGCATTCGAGTTATCATCAAATAATAAAAAAAACATATTAATTAAGAAATTGGGTAGGGAGCATATTTTATGTATGAGTGGAAGAGCTTTTGTTGAATAATTATACTACTTTTAATTTGTATAATTTTTAATTGTAAATAATAATCAAACTCAAAAACTAATTTTATATGGCATTTATATTTTTATTTATAATTTAAAAGTAAATTTTCGTGAATTTTAATATAAAAATCTATAAAATAAAACTCTTGCTCATCTTATTATAATTCCAAGCAATTTAGTAAAAATTATTAAATTAATTCAAAAATAAATTCCTGTTATAAGTGATACAATAATTAGAATTGTTGCTCATTTAAAAAGAACAAATTGTAAAAAATATAGAAGTAAAATCAAAAATTCTAAATAGAAAATTTGTTTGAGCAATTTAATTTTATTTATCATAATTATTGATAGTACTTCCATTCATTAAATAATTTCTGATTCCTTACCAGAAAATCATTAATTAAACAGTAATTTTAATAAAAACTTTTCCTTTATTTGTATCTTAAAAAGGCTATAATTTTTAAATAAGTTATTATTACTCTTCTCTTACTCTTCTTTGTATAGTTTGTTTGGTTTGAGGAAGAGTGTGTTTAATATTGCAGGAATACATTTGATTTAGTAAATAAATCTATAATTAAATTTTTGGAGTTCAATTTATGGAAACATAATCAATATGGTACTTGTTCGATGAGAATTCAAAATTAGCTGGACTTTATTATTGGCGGTACCACTCTATCGCATTCATTGAGTGAGATAACTCTATTTTAATTTAGGGTAATTTGTTTAGTTGATTTTGATATCAAAATTAAAATAGAGTTATCTCACTCAATGGATGCGATAGAATGGTACCACAATAATAAAGTCCAGCTAATTTTGAATTCTCTATCGAACAAGTGACGTCAAAATAGAGCAGTGACCACGACCACCCCTCAACTCACCAGATACGTGGTCACATGGTCACTGCCTCCGTAGTGCTCGCCATATTGATTATGTTTTAAAAAAGTGAACTCCAATAATTTAATTATAGATTTATTTACTAAGTCAAATGTATTCCTACAATATTAAAAAAATTTTCAAAACTTATAAGTGGGCAACTTAATTAGTATATAATTTTGTAATTAATATTATTAACTTCTTTTTTATTAACTTATTAATAACTATATTTTAAAGTTTTTATAGACTATAATAAATTATTATTAATAATTATCATACTTCTTCTAAATATAAACTTTTAATAGCATTTTTGTAGCAGCATCTCTTTAAAATAATTGGCAAACTAACAAACTGAAATTATAAGTTTGGGTTTTAAATAATTGAGCTTCTAACTCAGAGTGCTCAACTAGGGTGAATATTGAATTAACTACTAGCTACTACTAATCTACAACGACTAAACTGTTCCCATTATTCCAATTTTTATTTAAAAGCTAAAGAAAGTAGCAAGACATGGCTTTATTGCATAAGTCTTTAATATAGTGCTCGTTCTATTCACCTTGGCTTAGATTCATAAAAATATTAAGATAATTATGTGCCAAATTTTAGAGACGATTATAGTCTTACAATTAGAATATTTATATTTATTAGAGTAAAGTAAATCATTATCATATATATTCAATTTAAACGCCGGGAAATTATATTGCGGCTTAAGTTAGCAGGATTTGTAAAATTGAATTCAATACTACTTTTCATTAATATTCACATCATAAAGTGTTGCTTTTTTATGAGCACATGAATTGTCGACCTATATAATTTTTTATATCCGTATAGTATATTTTCTGATATCCTCAAATGAATATGTATGCTTTATTTATTCAAAAAATCAAATTAAAGTAAAAATTCTTCAAAAATAGACTTATCGTTTGGATTATTGAAGTGAGAAATTTTGGAATTCTATTTACTGAAAAAGCGAATAAAACTATATTTTAGCCAAGAAAATTCAGCAGAGTATCTCTGAGGTGCGAGTAATTCTATTTATATCACAATACAGTAATAGTGACACCATTTAATAAAAATTTCCTCAAAGATTAAGAGCGCTTTTTTTGACATAACCTTCCTATGCATAAATTGATTTATTTAAAGAAATTTGTAAGATCCTAATTGTTCTATAATGATTTCTGACTATTTAAGCTCGGTTAGGGTAGGAACAGGATCCTTACATACATTTATACAAGTAGCTCTACTATTGACTAAGGAGATTATGTTGGTGGATGAATAAATGTTTACAATTTTTCAGTTACTAAACATCCTATAAAATTCGTCATTCATGAGAAATTTCCTATCATTATGATTTGTATAGAATTCCTTCATGTCATCTGGGACATTGGATTGACACTTTTAGCCCTATAAAAATATTTTCTGATTTTAAATTTGTTAACTACAAGAAGATATTTAAAAAAATTTAACGATAATAATTTTCCATTAGGGAGAAAGAAATGATTTAAGACAAACAATTAAAATAAATTATTTATATATGAATATAAAGAGAAAAAATTATTATCGTTTATTTTTTAAATATCTTCTTGTAGTTAACAAATTTAAAATCAGAAAATATTTTTATAGGGCTAAAAGTGTCAATCCAATGTCCCAGATGACATGAAGGAATTCTATACAAATCATAATGATAGGAAATTTCTCATGAATGACAAATTTTATAGGATGTTTAGTCACTGAAAAATTGTAAACTTTTATTCGTTTATTGGGGGGGGGGTCTAAGTCGGTGCAAAATTTTTTCAAAATCCTAAGTCGGTGCAAAATTTTTTTCTCAAAAACATCAAAATCCCTAAGTCGGTTCATGATCAATTTTTGACATTATTGATATATTTTATCATCCTACCCTACATAGAATTTATCATTACTAACTAAAAATTATGTCTCAGCTTCTGAATCGAACTCCTTCATGAAATTTTAATCATAGGACACTTATAATATTATTACAAAAATATTTTTTCTCTTGTGCCAGATATTTGTTTAAGTAAAAGAAAAAAATATTATTTCATATTTTAATATCTAATTATTCAGTCAGCAACAAAATTGAGGATTAAGAACATCATATTTATAATCTAAATTTAATGATGTATGGACTTATTATAAAAACTATTGACTCAATTATTTGTCTTTTTTTAAACAATAATCAATGTGTTCGAATTTTTATTCCATACATCATTAAATTTAGATTATAAATATGATGTTCTTAATCCTCAATTTTGTTGCTGACTGAATAATTAGATATTAAAATATGAAATAATATTTTTTTATTTTACTTAAACAAATATCTGGCACAGAGAAAAAATATTTTTGTAATAATATTATAAGTGTCCTATGATCAAAATTTAATGAAGGAGTTCGATTCAGAAGCTGAGACATAAATTTTAGTAAATAATGATAAATTCTATGTAGGGTAGGATGATAAAATATATCAATAATGTCAAAAATTGATCATGAACCGACATAGGATTTTGATGTTTTTGAGAAAAAAAATTTTGCACCGACTTAGGATTTTGAAAAAATTTTTGCACCGACTTAGACCCCCCCCGATAAACGAATAAAACCATCCCTAAATATATATTATATTTAGATTATTGTATCTTTGATTGTTGTAAAATTTGTTTAAAATTAATTTTTTATTAAGGGGACTTTCTGACTTCTTAGCATCATTATTATTTATGTTAAAATCTTTTAATCAATACTAATTATTTGATTTATTTTTATTTATTTTATTTTGAAATCTAAAAGTTAAGCAATAAATAAAGTGAGCAAATCAAATATTAATTTATTTACTGATTATCTATATCAATCATTATCTGATCATCTTATGAGGAATTAGAGTCAGTTTTAACAAATATTTGCATGGAAGTTTCATTTGATCTTTTAGATTTCAATAATTCCAAAAGGTCCATTAGATATCTGCAATAATCCGCTAACCCGCTAACTATATCGTCTTCGTACATTCTTTTAATATTTCTGAGTTTTTAATCATTTAGACTCTTCCAAAGTTTTATAAATTAGTCATTCAAATACTACTTTGGCTGCATTAAATATTGAATAAGATTTTTTCTAGTAATGATTCTTCAGATCTACAAGAAATTAAAACATTCTAGCTCTAAATGCGATTATTTAATTTTGAGCCTTTGAAATATTAATTAAGAAAAAAGTGACATATAAAAAAGATTTAAATTTTTATAATATTTAAATAACTTTATTTTACTTAATCCTAGGCATATTAAATTGAATTATCTATAATCTCTGAAACAATTGAGGACTTTTTGTATTTCTATGAAGTAGATTGCAAATACTATCTGAAATATCTTTCATTTTCATTTTACTCTCTAAAACAAGAAAGTTTAAAGATTCTCACATGACTACTAAGCTACAGCTTTATCAGTTTCTACATCATTACTTGTAACTTTGGCAATGAAAAACATTCATAATTATATGTATCAATTAATTAAAATTTTTAATTTAATCACTATAAATGATGAATATATAAAATAGATTCTTTGAGTCTTTTTACCGTCATTGAAGATTTAAATGATCTAATCTACTTCAGCTAATTATAAGTGATAGATTACTATTGTCAAGAAGGTTTAACTTAAAAGATGCAACCAAGCTACATCATATTCAGACAACTGCAGGGCTAAAGGCTCTAATTCCTCATTTTAATTTAAATAAAAAAATATTAAGTATTATAAAAACTTAATAGAAAGATTTAAATATTGTTCTCATTAACAGGTTCAATCACATTTTTGATTGATTTTACAATATTTGAATTATGTTTGTAGAAAGCTATACATATTTACTCTTTTCATTCTTTTTAATACTATCACCCTTTAGATCTTTGATATTATATAATTAAATGTAAAAAATATTGATTAAAATGAATTTATGATTTTGAATTTATTTATCAATAATTTAAAGGGGTAACATATAATTTTATTTCATAAAACGGGAATAAAATTTTCAAAGAGATAAGTTATTAAAAATTAAATAATTTTGGTTACTTAAAATTTAGTCAATGGAATCTTGAAATTTATCAACTTTACTATCACACTTGATGTTTTTGATAATCTCAAGTTCAACATTTCTTATAACATTTTCTTTGTCTAGCATATCAAAGGCTACTTACTTCATATTTGCTTCACATAAATCATTTAAACTTATTGAATACGTGTGAGGATCTTTTAAAAGGATATAAAATTTCAAATATCGATCATTAATTTATTAAAATTGAAAAATTTTAAAAAGAAAAGAAATAACTGGTTAAAATTTAATATTCCTATGTCTGAATAACTTAAATTATAAATGGGTTCCAAAACTCCTCACTCATAATTTCATTTCGGATCGCAATTAAATAAAATTTTTGATTATATCAAATATGACTTTTATATGTTTAATGTATGATTTTAAATAAATTTTTAACGTTTTATTACTAATTAATTATATATGAATAATTAGTAATAAAACGAGTGAATATAAGTATAATTTAATTAAATGTCCTCAAGAAAATAAGAATGAACTTTCAAATTCAAAAGATATCAAAGTAATTCATCATCCTTAATGAAAAATGAAAGTTTGAATTTAAATATAAAAATCAAACTATAATTTATATTTAAATACTTATAATAAAGGTTTGTTTAAAACCCTTTTACTCTCACTTTTTTATTTTTACATTATTATTTAATTGTAAAATAATAAATTAAGGCAGTTATGAATTTAAATATTATTAATTTTCACTATTGTTTCGTATTTTGTTAATAGTAATAATACCTTATTCTTTAATATTTTTAATATTTTAATTTTTTTTAAATTAAACACTTTGATATTTTAAGAAATTTAGATATCTTATTAGATTTGGCATTACGTAATTGTCATTTTTAGATTCTTAAAATTTTGGATTAATTTCTAATTATTCCTCTTCTTCTAGTATTTCAAAAATAAAAAATATTAGTTTTAGATTGTATTAAACTTTTATATCCTTACTTTAATTTGAGCAATATCTATTGCTGAATAATATTAATTTATTTGTTTATAATCATGATATTATTAAATTAATTAACCATTAAATAAAATATAATATAAAATAATAATTAAATTATTAATTATTTACAATACATTCCTGGACAATTTAAAAATAAATATTGATAATTTCGTAGCAATGAGTCTTTTGACTTTAGATGAGTTATAAATTAACTCAATTAAAATCCGTTCTACAATCTTAGATACTGTTATAATTTTAATGTAAAAAAACATTGTTATTCTAGAAATACTTAAATATTAAATGAGTACATTCAAATTCTAAATAAAAATGCAAGCTAAATAGTATACCATTTAACACAATGGCAGTTTGATTCAATAAAAAAGTTAAAGTAAGCAAAATATTTTAAGTGACTGTACTTTTAATCTAATTTCTAAAGAAAAAGTTTTTATTTGGAGTTATAATTTAATTTTTTATAAGTATTATAATAAGAGTTGAGTAATTTGCAACAGATTAGAGATAAATAAAATCCAAAAAAATAAAGTCTTGATGATTGAATATTTTGTAATCGACCTCAAAAATTAAAATTTTAGAATAATCTTAAGCATCTTTTAAAAATCGTATATATTTTTACAATATTAATTTACTATAGTTCTAGAGTGTGTTTAATACTCAAAAATAATATTCTAATAATATGAAAAATAGATGAATGCTTTTATTAAATGGAAGATAAAATTAAGAAGTAATAATTTTAAAAAGCATATAATTTTTCTCATACGGAATCTTTATGCATGTTTTCTATGACAATCAGCATTTTTCTATATTAAAATCAAAATTGGATATTTGTATCAAGCAAGTATTTTTTTATAGGAGTATTTTAATTATTAAACATATTTATTTTTAAAATAAACACAAATTATTCATTTTTTAATTCTTAAGCAAGGTTAAATATTTTGTCATTAAATTAAATTGTGTTTATATTAGAAATAAAAATGTTTAAAAATTAAAATACTCCTATTTTTACTACAATTATTTATATATATTTCCAATTTTGCTTAAATTGAAAAAAATATTACTCATTAGATACTTGACTTGCTTAATGATCATATATTTTTTTATTATTTATTCAAAATTTTAATGAAAAAAATACAATTTTAAAATATTCATTGATTAATGAGTATTCTCAATTAAATTAAAAATATCACTGATTAATACCAAAATCAAACCGTCAATCTTAGTCGTGAAGTGGCAGTCATGAAGTCGAAAAACTCCGAAAAAAACCATTCTAAGCTACTGCCTCGCTTCACCCCTGATCAATATATTAGACAGAGAAAAACAGTAAAACAGAGCTAGGATTCCATTCAGTAGCAGGATTTAGAGAAGTTTTTTACCGTTCACCGCTGCATGGAATGCAGTCCCTGTCCTTTAGCTGTGGTAGCTTCAGCACACTAAACCGGTGGTGGTGGTGAAAAATCCTTAATATTTGGCTGGTATAATTTTTATCTTCTCACTTTTGAAGGTTGAGCACCACTTTCATCCGGCTCCCTATTATCTAGAAACTGAACTTACACCAGGTAGCTCATCAATTGCAGTGAAATGCTAGGACCCAAAAACCCACTCGAAGAGTATAGAAGCTGACAGATTGAAACCCCTCCGACTGGCTCAAAATGCGGTGAACCCAGCAACCCCTGCTTACCCTCAGTAGGCCTTAATATTTATTGAATATAAATTATATTTAAAATGAGAGAGGTAAATTAATTTAGATTTAAGTTTTTAATTGTTTATTTGTGAACTTGAAATGTTACTTGATCTCTGTCTTAGTTGAGGAATATGGTCAATATACTTAAAATATTTCTCTAGGTTTTTCTTAATCTTTTCTAAGTACATTTCTTGTGAATATTTCAATTCATCTATATTTTTTATTTCTTGCCCATAAATCTGATTTAATGTGTTATTTTATTAAATAAATATTAAAAAAATGTAGTGTATAATTTAAAGTGTTTGTTAAGTTTGACATTTCGTTTAATAGAATTTTTTTTGGTTATAAATTAAACTGTTTGAAATAATTGCATAAATTGGATTTTAAGTCTTGCATTGTGAGAGAGTTATAAACAAATAATCTAAAATAAATGCATTTGTTATTCTTAAAAAATAAAAATAAAATTAGTTACAATAATTGTGGACTATTTACTTATAAAATATTAATGACTGTCAAATATAATATTTATAAATTGTTGAATTAATTATCCTATTTTTCTAATTAATATAAAATAAAATTATATTAAATTTAATAACTTTTGATTTAATTAAAATAAATACAAATAATATTGGAGTTTTTAATTATTCTGCGCATTCATTAAATTATTACTTAATTCTTAAATTAATTAATTATTGTATTTATAATAAATTAAAAATATATCTTATGAATGTTTTTATAATAATTAAAAATATTTTATCTATAGAGTAAATATCTTACAATAAATTATTAAAAAATTTATTTAATTAAATAATTTTATGATTAAATGAATGCTTTTTGGAGAAGTAACTAAAAAGATTATATAGCCAGCTTTATTAAATATTATTAAATTTTGTTCTTTTTTATTTATAAATTATATTTAAATGCAACTTAATGAAGCACCCTAGTTTGTGGATTCATTAATTAAATTAAAGGAGTTAATATATAATAGTTGATGTAAATGTCCAAATTAATAATAATATTTAATCCCTTAAATTTTTTATCAACATTTCCTTCCAATCATACAAGTAGATTGTTTTAGATTTTATCAAAACCTTTTTATTAAAGTTCTTCAAATATTCCAGATTATTGTAAAAATAATAAGAATTATTATCAAAATTATTTTATTTAATATTATTAAAAATATTAAAAACAATATTGCTTTTTTAATAAATTTATGAAATTGCAATGTAATACAATAAATTATTAGGCTAGTAGGTCAAACACACCCCCCCCCTAATATAGAATTTTTTTGTAATCTTGTAGAGTTTTTGA
>ARYC01007791.1:0-22915 GCA_000711775.1 Oxytricha trifallax
TGCTCCAAGTTTCACAGATTGATTTACATTTTTATCAATCTATCTCCATTAAATTGCTCCTAATAATGTTTAATTATTTTAGGAGGTCCTCCAAATAAAGTTCAAACTTTATTAGGAGTTAAGTTTTAAGGTTAAAACATAATTAGGAGCATATTAAATTAAAAAATGATTAATAAATTTACCTCCAAATTAAGTTCAAACTTGATTTGGAGGACCTCCTAGAGAAACAAAATTTCATTAGGAGTATTTTAATTTACTAAAACGTATAAAATTCTCATAAAATATGTCAACTTGCAGTCTTCAATGGTTATTTAATTTTCTTACCTCTCAGCCGAGAATCTACTACAGTGTCTTATACTCGACTATTATAGTATTTCTAGGTATATATTATCATTATTATAATAAAATATATCAGCACACTAAAATGAGCGCTAACCTTTTAAGAAGAGCGGCATTACTTGGGTAAAGTCATAAAAATTATCAAAACAGTAACCAAGAAAAGTAGAGACCAGAGACGCTTGTACTCAGAGGGAGCCTTCTTATGACAACTTTGACCAGTCTAGCTTTGAGATTTAAATATAAGTTAAGTAGGAGGTTATTAAAGAAGCTGTGCAAATTGAGGGCCGAGGAGGTTAAACAATCCGCCATACAGCATTAATAAATACCAGCCAAAGTTGACTATTAATGCAAAGAATGCAATAAAATTTTCCCTTACAAGTCAACTTATAAGAGACATTTAAGAGATATACACAACGATAAGCCAAGGTTATATCTCAAGCATTAAAAGAAAGATGGAAAGTATGTCTGTGAGTTCTGAGAGAAGCCATATTCTCATACTAGAGACATCAAAGTGCACTTAAAGAAAAAGCACAATCAAAGTTTAGTCTTTATTCATGAACCTACAGGGAATAGATTCCTCTAAAAAAGAAGATCAAGAAACCCAGTGGAGTCTCTTAGAGTTGAAGTCTAAGAGGTAAGTTAAAATGAAGAAAGCAGTCAAGAACTTTCCAGTCTCTGAGATCAATAAAATCATGGTTAAAATAGAGGCAATGAAGATTCCCATATTAAAAATTATTGACTTAGATTCTTGCCTAGAAAGCTATCTCACTCTTGAAGATAAAATAGAGAAGAGAGTCATTACTGATGACTAATATGCTTACAAGATATATCCTTTCAATTACTTCCTTGCTGATGACAAGTTCCAAATGGAATTTGCTAATGAGTATTATGCTCTTTAAAAGGCAAAGTTAAATGAGTGCAGGCATATCATCTAGCTTGATGCTATTTTACTTAGGAAAGATCATGTAGCCTTCAGGCTTCCTTTACTTGAAATGACTTACAGAGAATTCTTATCTGACAATAGATGTCAGAGATAAATTAGCTAGATAGTATAGCAGATAGTTGAGAGGGGTTGAAGAGCTTCACAAGCTAGGTTATGTTCATAGAGACTTAAAGCCAGAGAACATCATGATGAACTTTCAGCCTCTTAGAGTTTATATTATTGACTTCAACAGAGCTCAAAGAGTGCAAGCCTCTGCATAAGGAAATGTATACGGCACTCCTGGATATTTCCCAGAGAGAGAGGATTGGAGAGATGGAGACACTTAATGGGATATCTGGGCTCTAGCAGTAATATAATAATAGAGAGCGACATGCCAAGAAACGATTACTTTAGCTGCAGAGAGAGAGAGATTCTAAGCAGAGAATCAAACAATATCTCGATAAAAATAAAATAAATGGAGGTCTCAGAGAACTTGCATACTCAACTATTATCAAGCCAAGCTAAGAGAATTAACAAACAATAGAAACAATCAAACATCAACTTAGAAAGATAAAATTCAGAGAACTGCCACATGACTCTAAGCTTATGTTTGTGTGAAATATTTTAAAAACTCGCTTGTTATACTCACTTAAAATACTAATATTTAAACATTAAACCCCTACATAAACCCTATTAAAACCCTAATAAAGTATGCGCTAATAGTCTACCTTTATCAATCAAAAACTCAATCAAACTACTGAAAGGGTTTTGGGGTTTTGATTGTGGGTTTCTTAGGCAAGCTCATCTTTCAAGAAGCTTGATGGAGCAGTGGCCATAGTCACGACAGCGAGAGCAGATATCATTAGTAATTTGCAGGACTTCATTTGAATATTTTAATTGAATTAAGAATTTTTAATTTGGTAAAAAAGATATTAAAAAAATCATGTGTTCACTCAAGATTCCAAATATGATTAAATATAATTACTATATATCATTAGCACATTAAATTTGTAACTATAGGAGCCAGTAATAAATCAAAATCTACGCAAGAATATTCTTTAATAATTGTTAATTTCTTAATCTGTTCTGATGTATCAATATATATCTTAAGATCTCATTTCAAATATTGATATCGTTATCAATAACTTACAATATATTTTTAATTTATCATTAAAATTTAGGAATTATATATATAATGTATTATGTACTTTTTTATGCGTATTTTTGTGAATCTTAATGATAAAGATGCCTAAAAATAGAAAATATTTATTTAAATCTCTTTATTTTTTTCTTTTTTATTTGATGTTGATCTCAAAATTCAAACATTGTATGCTACTAGAAGATAAATCCCTAGTATTATTTCCGTTAATATTTTAATTAGAAAAGTAAGAAATCTACAATAGATATATCTAAGTATTAGTTTACTTAAAATTAGAAATTTGATTTGAATAGTATGTTCAAAGTTCAAAAGAGGGATAAAAAGTAAGATCAATTATCTTATTACAAAAACAGTAATATATTTTAAGGTAAATTGAAGGATATTAAGTTCATATAAGTTGTGTAAAATAATTATTAAAAAAATGCTTTTCAAAAACATTTATTTGAGCTTTTTAAAAATTTAATATATATATGTCTTTAAATACCTCATTATACAATTAAATTGATTGGCTTTTAAAAAATATTGGGGGGGGGGCCATATCTAAACTAAAGCAACAATATCTTAACCAAAGTTCTTTTTTCATAGTTTAAATAAGTAGGCGTACCTGCTCAGGATCAAATTATAGTCATAGAATACGAAAAAACTATTTTTTATTACAAGAGGCTTCTCTATGTTGTTGAAAATACATAAACCGAGTCTCAATTTTATCATAAAATTACATATCTTATTTTATTTTTTTCATTGTTTTTAATTTCAATTTTTACAATTCTTAAACTATTTATTAACTCAAATTCGTGGTAATAAATTATAAATTACTTAAATATTATAATATCGAAATGCTAATTTTTTAATTGAAAATGTAATATTTAAGTAATTTATAATTTATTACCACGAATTTGAGTTAATAAATAGTTTAAGAATTGTAAAAATTGAAATTAAAAACAATGAAAAAAATAAAATAAGATATGTAATTTTATGATAAAATTGAGACTCGGTTTATGTATTTTCAACAACATAGAGAAGCCTCTTGTAATAAAAAATAGTTTTTTCGTATTCTATGACTATAATTTGATCCTGAGCAGGTACGCCTACTTATTTAAACTATGAAAAAAGAACTTTGGTTAAGATATTGTTGCTTTAGTTTAGATATGGCCCCCCCAAATATTGATTATTTTGATTCATAAAAACATGTAATTTAAGCATTCATCAAATTTCAAGAGATTGTAAACTATTTATTTTAAGAATTGAACATATTTGTAATCAAAAACTTTTAATTTTGCTGCAATTATACAGTATAATATTATTTTTAACAAAACTATAAGTAAATACTATAATAAAATTCGATTTCATGACATCAGACGACACTCTAATAATTAAAGCCGAGAATATCATGCCATATCGACACTACACAGTCAATGAATTGAATGATAAAGAAATTTTCTCTGAAGATATTCAAGATTCTATTTCTTTATTTATAATAATATAATTATAATTAATCACAAATAATTGATTAATTACTCATTTATATTGATAAATTATTTGATATATAAATAATATTATTAATTTAAAACTTTGTGTAGTTTAGCAGATGTTTTATAAGCTAGTGGAAAACAGATACCTTATAGTTATGAAGAAATTACTCCACACACTCTACTAAAATACATAAAACTCGATAAACAATTGTATGACGAAACATTAAAAATCGAAAACATTCTGCATCATTTTGGATTTAATTTATATAAATGGAAATTAATTTATACATAATTTATTAATAATTTTTGTTATATTTGTTATGATTTGGAATATAAATAATAGAGTTATGTTCAAGTTAATTTCTCTATGTAGAAAGTGCGATTACCTCATAATTTCAAGTATTAATACAGGTTCCTATCATTAATTCATTTGACAAAGGGGAAGTAGAGGAGATTTATCTGCATAGTTTTCTAGTCTTGAATGATATCGACTATGGAAAGAGAATCTATTATCAAAATATATCTATGTACTTAATAATTTAAGTATATACTTCTTATTTTATGATTTATATAAAAGTAATCTATAAATTCATGAATCCTTACTTCTAAAAATAAACCAATAATTAATTAAATTAAGATCAAGATTTAATTATTGGATTTGAAGAATTACATAAACTATAAGAAAGTTACTTAAAACATATTAATAACGAGACTACTAACAAATTCTAAAAAGATGACAATTAAATCAAACCTAAGCATGGTAAATCTTTATCAAGTCAAGATATTGCTCAAAATAATATAAATTATTAATGTATTGCAATTAATATTAATATAAATATTCATATTGCAAATCCAGAAAAAAGTGAATCCCATATTTATAATTCAAAAGCTGATTTAAGCACTGATGTGTCTACTATTGACTAATAATAAATTAATAATTAATTTCTGCCTAATAGAAAATAATTTAAAGTTAAACCACCAGGCACTTCTATTAATATCAAAGAGTTTAAGAATAAATTATAAAAGTTAAGGAGCATAAAAATTATCTACAAAATAATTATGTATAAAATAAGAAATTTGCGAACATTTTCCATTTCTCATGGTAGAATAAAATCAAGTTACCCTAACTGTTTATAAAAGGAATTAGAGGGTTTAGGAAACTTAGATTTAAAAAGTTTGCGTAAAGATACTGACATATAATAAGAACCCGTCCATGAACAACCCTCACAATCTACTCAACCAAAGTAATCAGCTCCCTCAACTTCTAAGCAACCATAATAATAAGTTGAGCATTAAGAAATACTTGGAACTGAGAAAACGAGTGGTGGGGGTAGCACTGGAAATTAATAGTAGTAGTAGTAGTAGTAGTAGTAGTAGTAGTAGCAATCATAATAACAAGTGCAAGAACATACTGAAGGAGCAGCTACAGCCAGCAAAGTACAAAAATTTGAATTAACCTGTAAAACCTTTTTTGAATAATTTATAGTCACTCATACAACAAAGGATGGAGAAGAAGCTATACAATAATAGCCTAGAGGTGAATCAGATCATCAATAGTAAAATGTTGTATTTAATCGCAATTCTGAATCAACCTAAAAGGCATCAATTGAAGAATATTTATACATAAAGTATATAAGTTTACTATAAGAATGTAAGGCAAGTGGTGCATATGGGATGGCAGCAGCAACTGGTGGAATGACTGGTAATATTATCGCTAACTATGACAGAATGACCCCTGATTAAGTAGCTTACAACATGAATTGAATTATGTATAATTTACCAATTTTGTTAGCTAAAACCGTGGCATTAGGAGGAGGAGTACATATTTTAACATCTCAAGCGCCAGTTCTAGGGCCTGTAATTACAGCTGGAGGTTTATTATACACAACAAGTTAGATTCTATCGAATAAATAACTGAGCAATAGAGAAAAGACAGCTGATGTCATGAGAAACATAGTCATGACTGGTGCAGGTATTGCAGCTGGAGTAGCTGGGGCTTCTTATGGAGCTGCTCTCGGGGCTTTTGCAGGGCCTGTTGGAGTGGTTGGAGGTGTGTTTGGAGGTGCTCTTGTTCAATTTACTCATTAATATCTTTCAATTTAACGTAAAAATTATGATTATCAAATATACTGATTGGAACTCTAGGTGCAGGTTTGATAGGTAGAAACTTTATAGAGAGAAAGCCACTTCAGGTCACAGTCACTTTAACAGATTAAAGCGATAAACTTTCCCCTCAATTACTAGTGTAAAACATCCTAGACAAAGCCAAATGTCTCCTAATAGTAGGTGTAATAGATTACAAAGTGAATTAAGTAGTGGGTTGGTTTACTGGTAAAATAAACTTACCAGAGAATTCAAGCGAATTTATGATCAAAGAAGGCGAATATACTTACACTTACTACCCACCAGAGAGTGGTAAAGTTATGGAGTTAGAAGCTTATATATTTGAGAATGATATTAAAAGTTACTAGAGTGCCCAGGAATTCTATGAGGATCTGGATATTAATGGGAAATAGGATGAAGATGCTAAAAGTAAATCGAATTTCCAATTGATGCAATACGCTAAAACTGAAATTTAATATTGATTGGTGTTTTGCCTAAGAGTGAGAATTGATATATTAAAAATTGATTTATTAATTATTTTCAAAAATTCTTATATACAGATAAATGGTCAGATAAATCATTTTAAGATTATTTAAAAATATATCTTATGTAAATTAGTTGAATATATAATATATCATTGCTTCATAAATTATTGCATTTAAAAATATTAATATGCTTAATTATCATGAATTCTCTATCAATATAGATAATAATAATAATAATATAAAATGATTAATTTAACAATCAAACTATGAATATTAATATTGTCAGATATCTCTAAACTCCTTGGTGATCATTTACTGTTGAAAGTCTAAAGCTTTACTTATTTTTCAAACTTATTAGATAACTTTCAAATAGAATTTTAATTTAAATTAATTAATAATAAATAAGCAAGATTAATAATTTACCGAATTCATTATCCCATACAATTATATATTCCTTATTTATATATGAAAACTTATAAATTTATTAATAGTCACTAAAGACATTATTAAGTTATAAATTATTGAAGCAAAGAGTTAAGGATTGTGGAAGTTGATAAAAATTTAATTAAAATAATGTTGGGTAGTTTTTGCCATTTATATTATGCTTTAAATTAAATAATTTAAAAAAACCTTTTACTATATTAAAGATTGTATAATATATAAAAAATTTCTGAGTAAATTACTTATTTTTTACCAAATAAAATTATTATTTGGTGTTATTTTATATTATAAAAGTACGAATAAATTCTAGTTAAAAATATAAGATGCTTTTTGCATAATGGAGAAAATGAATCTATAGTATTAATTGTTTTAAAACGATAGCTTTATGAAAATGGTTATGCTAATAGTAAGTTTATATAACTTAGCAAGATACATTGGATTTATTTGAAGAAATAAACATTTTCTGTTGATAATAATAATTTTTATTTTACAAAAAATATTATAGTTATCTATGATATCCTAGCCATTTTAAATTATCAGGGCGGGATCCATTTTATCTGAGTAAATTTCAAAAAATTTCCTAGAAATTTATTTTTAAAAATGTTCTTATTCAATAAATCAGTTTCAAAAAAAAAGCAATACATCACTTGACTTGATTTTAAATTTGTTGAGTTTATAAGAAATTACTGTTATGAAATAATAAATCGATATTAATATTGAAATTTCATTAAAAAAAGACATCGAACTTCAATTCTTTTATGAAATACTTGTAAATAATTTTGTAAGGGGCTTTGAATCCATAAACATCAATTTTCTTATCTTTTCGAATTACACTAAGAGTTTCTTGTAAAATTTAATTTAATAATTGATAAATTCTGTTTCAAAAGAGACAAAAGCATTATATAATTTCTTGAAAAAGTCAATCCTTTTCACCAAACGCTTAACATTATTATGCTTTCTTAATGCAAAGTCAAACTCATCGAATAGAAATCTCTAATTTGCAGCAACTGCATTATTCCATATCTAGGCATATAATTAAATATGATAAAAATTATTTCTATTAATAAATATTAAATTTTAATTGTTATAGTTGTCTGAACCTTCGCCTCTTAATAAACCTCTCATAAGAGTAATTTAAAGAAAAAGTAATTATAATCAGAAAACATTAAAATTATAAATTTATTCATGAATTAATTAGTTGATCTGCAACATCTCTCTCAGAATTGGGAGATGTAAAATTTATAATAATGATTCATAATTTATCAACCTAAATTTATATAATTAAATATCCCTAGATTTTTAAAGTCCCTTCTTGCTTAATTGGATTTCATCGTCCATCTCTTTCAACTCTATCATAATCAACTTCTTGTATGTATCAACCTGCTTCTACAAATATTTAAACATATCTGGGTAAGCATCTCTGGTCAATGTAATGTTCTATGAGGCGTTGATTTGACTCATTTCATTCTAGGGGACCCTTTAGCCTCTTGGATTTTGGTTTGAAACAACATTTCTTTGATTTTTACCAACTACGTTTTGAGTTTCCAATTCTTTCTTCTTTGCTTCTTCAGCCAACATATTAGTTATACAAATGCAATTAATTGATAAATTCTCAAATTTATTATTTATTAATTTTTCAATACGATTTGACTGATCAATGTTTGGGGAGTAAATATTTTCATGTTATATTTCAAGATCTTTTCCAAATAATTTTATAAAAACTAATTATGAATCAATTAAATTTGTATACAACCCAAATCAAAACCCGAAAACATTTTGATTTTTTATCTTTCATTTTTAGACTATTAGAGCTTTAATATATTTTAATAATAATTATCTGGTAAGGAACAACCAACCATGCATAAGAAACTTCAGCAAAGCATCATTTGAGATTTTTCCTCTTGGCAAAGTCAAATAATAAGTCTTTAGTGAGAAGGGTTTTGCCTTAAACATAAGGACTCACTAAGAAAATCAGTCATGGTAGTAAAAAGATAAATTTATTCATAAGCGGACAAGACTTACTGTAGGTTCCAGCATGTTCCCCTTGCCTACCAAATTGTGGTTTTATGTTTGCATAAAATAGTTGCCCGAAATGGTCGCTTAAAACAACCCAAGAGAGGGTTGAGTGACTGTGTCTAAAATCAAATGAATGAATTAATAATAATTAATTAGAAAAATTATACTATAATATTTGTGAGCTTTGAATGTTAAGATCACCATTATTATCATTAAATCTAACATCTCTTTATCCAGTGATATTAATAGTATCTTTCTAAGAGACTTCTTGTGATAGTCCATGTTTGATGTTAATTTCCTTGACAATATCCTATAGTTTAATGATTATTTCAAGTGCATTAAAAACCCATAATTATACTTAAATATTTAATTTTATGTTTTAAGGGAAATAATTCACAAATTTATTGCTTAATAATTTCAATAAATTTCTAATTAAGAATTTAATAAATTTAGGCTCGTTCAAAGAATTAAAATAGCATTAAACATATTAATCGATCATAAGAAATAAACTCTTTATAATTTAAAGAATTTATACATCTCGTTCTAGCCATAAAACATTTTCTTAACTTGATTTAAATTTATGGAAGTAAAAACTAAAATAATAACAAATCTTTAGAGAAATTCAAAATCTGATTCAAAACCCCAAAATCCCTGAAGTTGTTTGATTGAGTTTTTGATTGATGAAAGTAGACTATTAACGCATGCTTTATTAGGGTTTTAATAGGGTTTATGTAGGGTTTAGGGTTATAATGTAATATAAATTAGTGTGTAATGCAATTGTTTTATTTTTATTATTCACTCAAACAGTACTTTGGCATCATGAGGCAGCTTTCTATATTTGATATCTTCTATCCAGTTGATCATTTAGTCAATTGTTTGCTCTGCTCTGTGGTTTAGTCTTAAGATAATCTGCTCAGCCATATCTTTCATTTTACCTTTTATCTTATTCTAGTCTAGATAGTGCTGTATTCTCTGCTTTGAATCTTTCTCTCTCTTACAGCTATAGTAATCATTTCTTGGCATATCGCATTCAGCAATAATTGCTGCTAGAGCCCATAAATCCCACTTAATATCACCAACTCTCCAGTCCTCCCTTTCTGGAAAGTATCCAGGAGTACCATAAACGTTGCCAAGTCCTGAAGCTTCAACTCTTTATGATCTATTGAAATCATTATTACAACTCTGAGAGGTGAAAAATCAAGCATAATATTCTCAGGCTTCAAATCTCTATGAACATACCCAAAAGTGTGCAGCTCCTCAATGCCTTTGCAAACATTTGTAAGAATAAGAGGTAACTACTTTGGTGTCCTTTAATCTTAAATGTAGTCTCTTAATGCCATTTAATATAGAGGAAGAAGAAAAGCTACATGATCTTGAGCAAGCAGAATACCATCGAGCTTTATTATAAATCTGCACTATCTATCTCTTGACTTCGAAAGTGCTTGGTATTCATTTACGAATTCCATTTGATGCTTGTCATCGCATTTGAAGTAGTTGAACGGATATATCTTGTATGCGAACTACTTATCTGTTATGACTTTCTTCTAAATTTATCCTCAAGGATAAGATAACTTTCTTTACACTCTTTAAGGTCAATTATATTCAATATTGGAAGTTTAAGTGCATGCATCATAAGAGTGATTTTTACTATCTCTGAGGCTGGGAAGTTTCTGACTGCTTTAATAAGTTTATTTTCTTTCTTACTCTTTGTTCCAAAGTTTCTAAAGGGTCTCTTGGCTTTCTTCTTTAAAGGAAGACTCACCAGTCTCTGGATCTATTACTTCAAACTTCTTGCCATGATGGTTTTATAGATGAACTTTTAGATCCCTTGAATGATGTATTACTATTGCAGTAAGGGCAGAAATATTTTACATCTATCTTATCATGCTTAAGATAAAGCTTGGGCTTGTTAGAATTCTGCTCTAAGATATGACGCTTAAGAGCAGATTTATAAGTGAAGTTCTTCTCACTCTCCTCACATAAATGTAATGCTTTTATTTCTTTTTTCTCTTCCTCCTCTTCAACCATTTTCATTGGAACTTCGCATTAAATTTCTTAGCTCTCATTTCTATTTAACAACTGAATTGCTATTCAAAGTTTGATACCTAAAGTTAGAAAATTTCAGGTTCGTACTAGGTAGAGGCATCGCAAGTATCAATTTTCTTTTGATTCATGAAAGAAAGTTTTTGCTGGCTAATACCAAGCAATGCCGCTTTTCTAAGTAAGTTACCGCTCATTTTATAAATACTATTAATAATTATACAAGCTATTTAAATTCTACGTTTATACAAGAGTAAGATCTTATTCTCAAAGGTTTAGAGAGGTTTAATGAGAACAGAGTACGAGACATTAGTTTTATATTCTTAGATTTAGTGATAATTTATAAACTAATTCATCCATTTTATTCATTAAAATGCACCTAAATGTGTTTTGTGAAGTTAGGAGGTGCTCCTAAATCTTTTCTTGTAAATTTAGGAAGGGAGATTTTAAAATTTAATTTTTTTAATGCACCACCTAATACGGTTTTGAACTTTAATTTATCCTCATAATTAAGTTTTAAATAAATTAGGAGCACCACCTAATTAAATTAATTATTATTTGGAGCAATTTAATGGAGAAAGTTTGATAAAAATGGAAATCAATCTGTGAAACTTGGAGCAAGTTTTTCAATGCTTCTCCTCATATCTTTTCAAGGTTGACCGCCAGTTGGATCTCTCTATTTAGTAGTAAAATTTTAGTAAGTTTAGAATGGATATCCATAATATTAAATTTCATAAACATTTATAGAAAGTGGAAAAGCAAGATAGAGTCTATGAATGATGCAATGAAGAGAATTTAATCTCAAGATTTAATAGGAAAATTTCGAAGTAAAGAGGACCTCTATAGATATTTGGTATAGCAAGGTAAGCTTTTATCAAATACAAATATATTAACCATATTGGATTGTTCTTGCCAACACAGGAGGGAACAAAAATATCATTCTTAAAAGCATTGCTAAGTGAAGAGAAAAAAGATTTTAAGTCTAATGAAATAAAAATGATCGAGATACCGAACTACCCTGAAATATCAGTAACAAACCTCTATAATGATGCTATGAGTGATCCAGATGTTGCTCTCTACCTTCCATCAAAGCTATAACTCTCTAATAAGTTGCCAGAGAGAAACTTCTTCTTTGGTGTCCTTGGAACTCTGAAAACTGAGTACTTAAATGAAGTAATATAAGAAGCTCATATGAAACGCTACAGCATCTCTCCAGAAGTAGAAGAGAAGCAAGGAATTAAAATCAGCGACACCTGGCTCTAGAATTTGTAGAAGCATCCATTCAAAACCCCAAAACCCCTTAATGAGGTTTATAAGTGCTTTGATTTGTAGGGAATTTTTAGGGGTTGGGGTTATTAATTAAATGCGAGACAAAAATAGCAAGCTTTTGGGGTCTGTTTATGATGAAGAGTATATAGATTTAGTGTTTAAACTGCGATATGGATGTGATATATACAGTGAATAAGTCAAACCTGTACTTAATTACAAGTCAATTGCACTGCTCTTAAAGAGAAGTCCTTCAACTGTTCGCTCCCACTGCCTTATAGCTGTATAACTAAAGCAATAATAGCTGAATTCAATGCCTTAGAGAAAGTCAAAGTTTCAATAGAAGCATATTGACTATCTTATTAATGAAAAAACTTTGAAGTATTGGGCTCACTTCTCTCTTGACCAACGAGCTATTATGTTTCACCGCCAGTTCCCTGAGTTGAAGATCTCTGCATAGACTGTTGCTAACATTTATAAACGAAATGGTATCTCCTACAAAGGTGTGAATCGTATCAAGAGAGTGATTGATTTCACTCTGCCATTTTACAACAACAACTTAAATATATTTATAATTAAATGCAGAGAGCCTAATAGAATAATATTAAGTTTATACATGCTGACGAGGCTGTGTTTACCTTCAACACTTTCATCTAGAAGTCTTGGTATAAGAGGCATAGTAATATAGAAGTATATGACTAGAAAGTCAAGGTATAAAAGATGGCAATTCTTGAAGGAATTAGTGAAGATACTGGTTTAGAAACTTATGTTATTCATCCTCGCTCTATTAAGACAGAGCAGTATATAAAGTTCTTACAACAGCTGAGAGAGAAGTACCCTGAATAAGAGATAATACTGTTTGTTGATAATCTTTCTGTTCATAAGACTAAAGAAACAAGGAAGAGTTATGAACAACTTAGAATAACACCAGCGTTCAACGTACCATACAGTCCAAAGTTTAATGGAATTGAGTTCTACTGGGGTATATTAAAAGGCCATTACAAGAAGCTGCTGCTCTACCACTTGATGCATGACCTACCTATCGATACAGTTGACTTTATCAAAAGCTCAGCCAAGAGAGTAGATAATTTATTGGCTAAAAAGTGTGCGAAAGAAGGGAGAGTGAATGTATATAAATAAGTTTTAGAGTTAAGCTAATGAATATATAAGTCACATTTAGAATTCTTTAGAGGGAGCTGGCTTCTCTTTCTTTTCTTCTATTTCTTGCTTACCTCCTCCTAAGTTTTTCTCTTGCTGCCAGCTCCTGCATCTATGTTCATCGACTCTGGAGGCTAAATATTTGAATAAAGTCTCTTGCTAACTTCATACTTTGTCTGCGACTTTCGCTCTCTGTGAAGCTTGCTCTATTCCTTCATCAAGAAGATGCCAGTACCAGATTTTTCTAAAGAGTTAAGCCACAAATCTTACTAGAAATATAAGGGTGCTTCTGCAGCTCTGATAGCCAGCTATCACTTATCTTGATCCCTTGTTTGTCCTTATCTTCTGAAGAGATGCTGTACCTCTTCTTATGAGATTCTTGAATAATTTCTTTCAAGTAATCACCTTTTATTGTTGCAAGTATGCCAAAGAAATAGTTTCTTTCAGGAAGTTTATTTGACAACTGCTTCTTTGTAGGCAGGAACAACGAAACCTCTGGGTCATTAATTGCATCATCATATAAATTAGTCACAGAGATTTCAGGATAGTTTGGAATCTCTGAAAACTTCACATCTTAAGTTTTTAATGCTTTCTTCTCTTCACAGAGTATGGCTCTTAAAAAAGAAATTTTAGTACCTTCCATCGTTGGGAGGAACAAACCAACTACATTATCAATATTAGTTACTATGAGTTCATTACCTTGCTGCACCAGGTAGCGGTGCAAATCCTCCTTGCTTCTAAATCTTTGAATCAATTCTTGTGCTTGCACTCTTTTCATTGCATCATTCATTGACTCCATCTTGTTTACAGATCTAAGAAATGATATTCAAATTTAAGTTTATTGATTTCAATAATTTACCTCTGTAAGACTTACTATTAAATAAGGGCATCCTATAGGAGGTCAACTTCTAAGAAGGATATGGAGAAAGTTTTGAGAACTGGTTTAAAACTTGAGAGATTGATATCAATTTCTACTGTTATAGTTCCATATTTTTTAATTTAAATTGGTACGTACTTAATTAGGAGTAGCTCCTAAAATGCTAGTACTTTATTAGGAGCATAAATTAAAGCTAGTACTTAATTAGGAGCACCCTAATTTTAATCATAAAATCACAAAATACCTCCTAAAGCAATACGTACATAATTAGGTGCACCTCCTAAATCGGTACGTACTATAATCAACTTATTATTGAAAGTAAAAATGTTACTTCCTCACACATATTTAGAGCTGGATCGTCTCTTAACACTCATAATTCTTCTCTAATACTCTAAGAAATTCCCTTGAAACTTGTAGGCTTGCAAAGCTCTCATATAAGCTCTTAGTTAAAGAGGCAGATTTATAATAATAAATTCAAATTTAAATATGAGCGCTAACATTTTAAGAAAAACAACAGCCCTTCCATCAAACTAAATGAGACTTACCTTTGGCAGCAATAAAAAGTGTGATAGCTGTGAGATGAACTCTCTTAAAGAACAACCAGACCTATCACTTGAGGTCTCTGTTATTAAAATTGAAATTAATAATAGAAAATTAATGGCAGAAAAGTGTGTCGGAGACAGAGAGGAGGAGAAAGTTAGAAATGAAGTTTCTATGTAAGCAGAGGAAGTTGAAGTATATTTTTGTGAAAAGTGTGAAAGAGACTTCACTCATAAATCTAGCTGGTACAGGCATATGAAGGTCCATAAGGAAGCTAAGCCTAATGTTTACTTAAAGCATGACAAAGTTGATGGAAAGTATGATTGCTTTGAGTGCCATAAGCAGTACTCTCATATAAGAGATTTAAAGAAGCATCTTTTAAAAGCCCACAAGAAAGAGATAGAAGTTGAAGATTAAGACACACAACTGAAGTTGCTCAACAAAAGAAAAGCAAGGGAACCTCTTTAAGCTGCTGAGCTTTAACAGCAAGCGAATCAGAGTATGTGAGGATTGCACGCAACCTCTTTGCATCAGAGGTCACTAAAATCATGATTAAGATATAATACAAGAAAATTCCAGTACTAGCATAGATTGATATAGATACTTCTCTCTAAAGCTACCTAATTCTGGAGAACTCCTATGACAAGAAAGTTATTAAGGATCATCAGTATGCTTACAAGGTATATCCTTTCAACTATCTCCTTAGTGATGATAAATATTAAATGGAGTTTACTAATGAGTATTAAGTACTCACTCAGGCCAAGTTTAAAGAATGCAAATACTTAATAAAGCTAGATGTTGTTCTCCTAGCCAAAGATCATGTGGCTTTCAGACTACCATTTTTTGAGATGACACTCAGAGATTTCATGACTGATCAAAGAAATCATAGATAGCTTGCATTAATATCAACCTAAGCTATACAAGGTATCAAAGAGCTTCATAAGTTAGGCTTTGTTCACAGAGATCTCAAGCCTGAGAATATAATGTTGAACTTTTCACCAGTAACAGTAAGAATTATTGATTTCAACAGAGCCTTAAGAGTGGAAGTATCAAGGCTTGGAAGTGTAATGGGAACTACAGGCTATTATCCAGAAAGAGAAGACTGGAGAGATGGAGACTTATAGTGGGATGTGTGGGCTTAGCAGCAATAATAATAGAGTGCGATATGCCTCGCAACGATTACTACTCTACAAGGTGCGAGAAGGATGCAAGGCAAAGAATAAAGCAATTTATTGAGAAAACAAGAGTGTCTCAATCAATGAAGCAAATGGCAGAGTCAATAATAATAAAACCAAACTCAAGATCAGACATATCAATAGAGTAGATAGAGTTGTTGTTAAGTAAGATAAACTTCAGACCACTCCCACATGATCCAAAAGTGCATTTTGAGTGATTAAATTAAATACATTTACTATAAATTTCACAATAAAACATATTAATAACCCCAACCCCTAACAAATTCCCTACAAATCAAAGCACTTATAAACCTCATTAAGGGGTTTTGGGGTTTTGATTCATCTCAAGTAAGCTTAGTCTTCTAACTTTATAGAAAAATCTGGCACTGCTATTTACTTGATGAAAGAGCGAAGCAAATTACGCATAGAGAGAAAGTCACAAGTAAAGCATGAATTGAGTCAGAGACTCTACAAAGATTTCTAAAAGCCAGACGAGATGAACATAGATGCAGGAGCTGGCACTAAGTGAAGAAACATAGGCCCAAGCAAGCCTTAAGAGGAAGAAAAGAAAGAGAAGCCAAATCCCTTTACGAGCAAATTTAATAATGAACTTATATTCATTCGTTTAAATCTAATACTTATTTATAAACATAAAATCTCCCTTCTCTTGCACACACTTTAGCTCTATCATCGCTTACTTTTTTAACAGCACTCTTAATAAAATCTACTGTATCTATCTTCAGATCGTGCATCAAATGATAGAGCAGAAGTTTCTTGTAGTGGCCGTTCTATAGGCCCCAATATAGCTCAATTCCATTGATTGAGGGCTATAAGGAACATTAAATACAGGTGTTATGTTTAGCCTTTCATATTCTCTCCTTGAGTCTTTAGTTTTATGAACTGATAAGTTATCAACAAACAGAATAATTTCTTATTCAGCATACTTATCTCTTAGCTATTGCAAAAATTTAATATATTATTCAGTCTTAATAGAGCGAGGGTGGATAACATAAGTCCCAAGCCCACTATCTTCACTGATTCCACCAAGGATTGCATGAGTTTATACCTTAACCTTTTGATCATAAACTTCTATGTTGCTGTACCTCATATACCAAGACCTCGATATGAAGGTATTAAACGTGAATACTGCCTCATCAGCATGTATGAACTTTATATTATGCTCTTAAGCCCTCTGCATTATCGAATATATAATTTAAATAATCCTTATAAAATGGAACATTAAAATCGATCACTCTCTTAATGCGATTGACTGTCTTGTAAGATATACCATTCTTTTTATAGATATTAGCAATGGATTATGCAGAGATGTGCAGCTCAGGAAATTGGCGATGAAACATCACAGCCCTCTAGGCCAGAGAGAATGAGCCCAGTATTTAAGAGTCTTATCATTAATAAGATAATCAATATGATGCTGCTAAAATTTTAGAGGTCTTTTAGGCTTAGAATTAAGCTGCTGTCTCTTTAAATTCAATGCTAATAGACAGTGAGACCTAACAGTAGTGGAGATTTATGGAGCAGTCTTGCAATAGATGTGTAATTTGGAATAGGTCTGAGTTATTCACTATATTCATCACATCCATATCGCAACTTAAACAATAAATCTATATACTCACTGTCATAAACAGACCCCAAACCTCGCATATACTCACTTAAAATACTAATATTTAAAACATTAAACCCCTACATAAACCCTAAAAAAGCATGCGTTAATAGTCTACTTTCATCAATCAAAAACTCAATCAAACAACTTCAGGGGTTTTGGGGTTTTGATTGCATTTAAAAAATTGCTAATATTAAATTTCTAATCCTGAAATGCATTCTATTGACCGGTGAATATTGTCAATTTTAGGGTGAATAATTAAATTTATTTTCTTTTTAATTATTAGTAATTTATTAATAGGATTTTTATAATATTTACCACATTTGTAATTTCTTTAACAAAAGAATCTTCATTGAGTTTCTAAGTCTATTCTGCCTATGCATTTGATCTTTCTTGTAAGATATTTTAAAACTCATAATTAATAATTATTATAGCATTGATTTAAAAAATTTAACTAAAAAATTAGTTAATAATATATAGATGTTTGTTATATGAGAATAAAATAAATTGTATTTAAAGGTTTTGATTGTGAGTTTAAAGAGAAGATCTTGAGCTTGGACTGAATAGATTTTCATAATGATCTTGTAATCCATAAGGACTCAATCTATTTGATTAAAACACAAAAAATTAATTATAATACTATTAATTAGTTTAAATAATGTTTAACTATTTATAGAGAATATACATGATTTTAAAAGTTAGATAGTTAATGTTTATATTAATTTATTCCTGAAGATTATATATAAAATATTGGGCTTGATTATAGATTCTATTAGGTGCTTAACCCTCTTTGAGTTTACTAAGGAACCTCTCTTTGCTAAACCCCAACCCTTGAATTTTAAGCTTACAATTAAGTCTGACCAGCTGATGTCAAAGATCTAGGTGCATCATTTACTAATCTTTGTGGTTGAATGTTGACTGATATATCTTCATTATCAATATTGGCATCATTCATACTTTAACGAGATAACTACTAGCTTAGTGCTATTTATTAGCCTAGGTTTGCTGAATTATTAAGGTAATCAAATAATTATGTAAATTTATCTTAGATTTATATATATTTTTAGATCCCCATCAATCTAAATTACGCTGCTGTCTGTTATAATTTCTGAGCATTTACATCTGGGAATTACAGTTAAAACTCTGCAAGGAATTTTAAGAATTTCTCAGATTATTTGCTATCTCAAAAGGAACGTCATTTTAAAAATTAAGCCCTGCCTGATTCCCAAAAGACAAACTGCCTGCACGATTGCTTTCTATCAATAAAAACCAAAAATTCTATTACTAAAATTGACATTATTAAAAAGTAAATTTCAAATACATTTGGTTATACCTAATTTATTTGTAAATTGATTTAAAAAGAATAAAAAAACAAAATAAAAGTAATATAATAGTAATTTAATTATCTATGATCAATAAATTTGTTTTTATGTAATTAAAACTTTACTTTTTTATATATAATTTATATAGGGAGACATTATAAAAGAATGGATATATGAAAGATTTTTTTTGGGTTAAAAAACATGAAAAATTTAATTACCATTTTTTAAATTTCACTATTTTACTCTCAACATTAAAAATTGCTCGTACATCAATATAAGAGGTATTGTAGTATGAATGGAGCTAGTTTGAATTAAGAGTTAACTCTCCTGTTTTTCTATTTTAGATTCACTTTTTACAAGTTTTTATTCATTTGAATCTCAAGTTCTTAGTTTTTGAAGTTGCTTTAGTTTAAGTTTTGCTAAAAATTGATTTATTTATTATATATTTTATCATTATTTTAATATAAACAAGTAAAATCAAGCATCTAATAATTAGAATTCAATTTTAGATAAAAATATCTATCAAATACATATAAATAGGTAATAATATATAAAGATTTCTAAAATTATAAAATTAATACTTTGATAAATCTGTTTTTACTTATTATAATTTAACTAATTATTTATCTTAGACAAAATATATTAAGAAAAAAACTGACTTTGATATAAAATTATAGAATAATTAAATAATAATAATTAAAATAATTTACAAATTTATATAAATCTTCTTAGCTTTGAATTTTAAATGTTTATGAAAACTTATTCAGTTATAATTCTTTCAATTATTTCTTTTATTTTTATTTTTAAAAATGAATGTTTTTTTATTCTTATTATTTTTCGGTTAATTACTGTAAATCTGATAATTTAAAATAATTTCATTGATGATATATCCATTAAAAACAAATATTTAATGTTTATGATTAAAAATAATTGTAACTAAATATATTTAAGCGGATTTAATACTTAAAATCTAAATTTAATCAAAATATTACTAATAAAGCTTGAATTTTTTTCTGAATAAAGATGATAAAGTTAATCATTATTTTATAATTCAACACTAATATAGTATATTAAATTTACCTAAAATCTATGATAATTTATAAAACAAAAGTATTTTTCAATATATGTCATATATGGTGTTAAAATATCTTGTTATAAAAATCTGTAAATATTTAATAAAAAAGTCACATTATGATGAAAAAGATAGATGAATATTACGATATATAAAAATATTTACTTGGTTACTTAGGGTTACTTGTTTATTATATTCGATGTTTATTATAGCATTTTATTTTCAAAATGGCACTAATATGTGTTAATAATCTTCCTTCCTCCCAGATCTGAAATTTTTATTGGCTGGGATGGGTTGAGAGATTTATTTTGATAAAGTAGGTTATTACTGATTGATAAGACTGTGCCTCTGGCTGTTTGGACAAAGTATATCGTCCATATTTGGCATTTTAAGTAGTGTATCTCCTAAACCAGCAAGATTGTTGATGTCATTCTATAACTACTTTAGCTTATTGTCATCTAATTATTGCAGTTGTTGGTTTATTTCTTTGATATCACTCTGAGAAGAGGCATTGAAATTATTATGAGAGAGTGTAGTGAAAGTTTTGACTCCTAAGTCTACTGGATCTTACTATGATTGAGTGTAAACACCAGTCAAATTTGAGGATTGAGTAACTATGGCTTTAAAGTGATATGATTCAGCCACGGATTTCTAGTTTTCTTACTCAAAAAGCATTTCGGCTTGTGAAATGCGTTTTTCTAATTCCTAGGGGTCTTGAGAACTTATTGAGATTATTTTCTCAAGTCTCGTTCCTATAACACCGCCTTAATACTTCAACTCTAAGTTTCTATTTCTATCCTCAATTAAAGATTGCATGTTCACATGGCTAGAAAAAGTCTTGTCATCACTAGCCTTTCAAAAAGGTGAAGAACGATTGCACTCATTCTTGAATTCCTCATCCTGGCTGCTTTCTTTAGTGGCAGTTGTATCGGCTCTACCTCTGGTCTATATTTTATGAGTTGGCGATGGTTTCCTACTGTTAAGTCTGTGAGAGATTGAACCATCTGTAATTTTTCTATTGCTTGAAGAAGTTATGGGTACTTTTCTTTCTTCACTTGGAGTAATTTGTCTGAGTTTAATCTCAAGCCCATTTTTCTGAGTCATTTAATTAATAGCATTGTTACTGCTAGAAGTGGTAAGTTTGCTTTAGTTTACTAAACCACTGACATTGTCTCTAGACTTAATACCGCCTCTCCTGTTTTACTATTTTAATTTTGACAATTATGACATTTAGGAATCTGCAGGGGATCCCTTTCTTAGTCTCTCAGCTTCCTTAACCTTCTGTTGAAGTCTGTCAAGTTGCACGTCACGCAGTAACTTTTCTACTCTGCCTTTGAACGCAATTTTTAATTCTTTGCAAGTTACTTCTTCACTTAGTTACAAAGCCTTTTATTCGATAAGTTTGGCTGGATCGATATAATGAACTTACTACAATGAAGTTGTAGATGGACTTTGATTAGTCTTATCTAAGTTTTACTGATTATTTCTAAAAATTAATAATTTAATTAATTTGATTATAAAGACCATTAGTAATTGATTGAGTGTCAATACTTTGATTATATATATCGTCATTGACATTTAAAACCCCAAAACCCTTTCAGTAGTTTGATTGAGTTTTTGATTGATAAAAGTAGACTATTAGTGCATACTTTATTAGGGTTTTAATAGGGTTTATGTAGGGGTTTAATGTTTAAATATTAGTAATTTAAGTGAGTATAGCAAGTGAGTTTTAAAAATATTTCACACGAGCATAAGCTTAGAGTCATGTGGCAGTTCTCTGAATCTTATCTTTCTAAGTTGATGTTTGATTGTTTCTATTGTTTGTTAATTCTCTTAGCTTGGCTTGATAATAGTTGAGTATGCAAGTTCTCTGAGACCTCCATTTATTTTATTTTTATCGAGATATTGTTTTATTCTCTGCTTAGAATCTCTCTCACCCCTGCAGCTAAAAGTAATCGTTTCTTGGCATGTCGCTCTCTATTATTATTTCTGCTAGAGCCCATGTATCCCATTAAGTGTCTCCATCTCTCCAATCCTCTCTCTCTGGGAAATATCCAGAAGTGCCGTATACATTTCCTTATGCAGAGGCTTGCACTCTTTAAGCTCTGTTGAAGTCAATAATATAAACACTAAGAGGCTGAAAGTTCATCATGATATTCTCTGGCTTTAAGTCTCTATGAACATAACCTAGCTTGTGAAGCTCTTCAATCCCTCAAATATCTGCTATACTATCTAACCAATTTATCTCTGACATCTATTGTCAGATAAGAATTCTCTGTAAGTCATTTCAAGTAAAGGAAGCCTGAAGGCTACATGATCTTTACCAAGTAAAATAGCATCAAGCTAGATGATATGCCTGCACTCATTGAACTTTGCTTTTTAAAGAGCATAATACTCATTAGCAAATTCCATTTAAACTTGTCATCAGCAAGGAAGTAATTGAATGGATATATCTTCTAAGCATATTAGTCATCAGTAATGACTCTCTTCTCTATTTTATCTTCAAGAGTGAGCTAGCTTTCTAGGCAAGAATTTAAGTCAATAATTTTTAATATGGGAATTTTCATTGCCTCTATTTTAACCATGATTTTATTGATCTCAGAGACTGGAAATTTCTTGACTGCTTTCTTCATTTTTACTTACTTCTAGACTTCAACTCTAAGAGACTCCGCTGGGTTTCTTGATCTTCTCTTTTAGAGAAATCTATTCCCTGTAGGTTCATGAATAAAGACAAAACTTTGATTGTGCTTTTTCTTTAAGTGCACTTTGAGGTCTCTAGTATGAGAATATGGCTTCTCACAGAACTCACAGACATAATTCCCATCTTTCTTTTGATGCTTGAGATATAACCTTGACATATCGTTGTGTATATCTCTCAAGTGTCTCTTATAAGTTGACTTGTAAGGG
>ARYC01007792.1:0-27017 GCA_000711775.1 Oxytricha trifallax
GAGTATAAGACTTCATACAAGTTGTACACTAGTACCTTCCATCCACTTTTCCATGCTTGAAATATATCTTGGCTTTGCCAGAGTGCACCTCTTTAAGGTGTCTCTTCAAGCTTTGTTCAGTTGAGAAAAATTCTAGCAGTCTTCACATTAAAATGTTTTTATATTTTCAATAGGGAGCTTTTCTTTTAGGTCTTCAACATATTCAATTTATGTTTAAAGTCGTATCTCTCCTCTCTCCTTTAAGTTCTATACTTCTATTTTGAAGACCTCTGCTTCAAACTCAAGAGCTCTTAGCTCTACCTCCCTCTCAACATAAATAACTTCTGGCCTTTAAGTTGAGCCAAAGTTTAGCTATGATTATCGACTACTAAGAGAAACTGCTTTTCGATTTAAGTTGACCGCCATGTTTAAATTCAAATTTAAATTTCTATTATTAATAAGTGAAAACCTCACTGGCTATACTAATTTTGTATAGGAGCTGGGACTGCAACAACAATGGTTAATTCTTAGGTGCTAGACATCATATTTATACTTAGTTTATAACTATAAATTTTTCAATTTTATGCTTAATATTTTTAATTATGGTACCAACTGAGAATAAATTCAGGTTGGTGCTGGTACCAATTAGGTTTTGAACCCTTTTGGAACTTTTCCATTAAAACCTCATTAGTTTAAAACTAGGTACTAATTAAGTTTTGGTACTATTAAATTTGTACCAATTAAATTTAAACGAATTTAGCGCCAGTACTAATTAAATTTAAACAAATTTAGTACTAATTTAATGGAACTAAATTGATAAAAATGGAGCTCCATCTCTGAAGTTTGTTACAGCTTCTGCCAACTTTCTCCACGTATTCTTACCAGGTTGACCTCCTATAAGATGCCCATATTTAATACTAAGATTTTAAGCAGTAGGATCCAGAACTCTATATATTATTAAAACCCTAATAAAGTATGCACTAATAGTCTACTTTTATCAATCAAAAACTCAATCAAACTACTGAAAGGGTTTTGGGGTTTTGATTAATACTCGTACCATACCTAAGTTAAGCAAGAAATCTAAATAATTAATCATCATATATAGACCCTAAATTTCGCTAATTTCTATTTCTCATATTGCAAATTGGACTAATTTCTCTACTAACCCCAATAAGACCCCAACTATACCCTACAAATCAAAGCACTTATAAACCTCACTAAGGGGTTTTCGGGTTTTGAATGGCATAAGCATTAATTCCTACAATACTTATTAGAACCATAGTAGAAACTTTAATTAATCAATGAAATAACGATTCGCAACTAACAACAGCAGTGGGTAGCCATCTTGCATTTTCAGACCAAAACCTAAAAATTACAATAATCAAAAAAAACAATAGTTGCAAGTCCAACATTAAGTGAAGAATTAGAATAGTTTATGTAATGATCAAAATACTAGCAATTTCTCGCAGCTACAGCAATAGTAATAATAGAAGCTAAGTAATGCGTTATCAGCATAAAATTCTAGCAATAGCACTAATAACAGTATGGAGTGAGTTCACAGATTAAGTCGTCTTAGAGCGCGCAATATTAACAGTATCAAGATACAAAAAGATTGTGAAGTTATGGGGTTGGAGGCAATACTAGCATAATTCAGAATGAGTAACACGATAACACATTAAGCAGCTTTAGCGGCAGTTAATTAGACATGCTTGATAGTGCACCTCTAGATTTGGGGATTGAATATGATTTTTAATCTAAGACTTACTCCATGATCTCAAGATTCAATGACTTTGACTTCACTTATACTAAAAACTCTTAGAGGATCTTCTTATTACGTAGAATATAGCATTACAGATAGTAGTGGAGCTTTCCAAAAGAACTAGGTGTCGCCAATGGTCATATTATAAGATGGGGGTTTCGCATAAATATCATATAATGTTGATGTATGTTCAGCAGTTCCACAAAACATCACTGATCTTTACATTTACACTAATCTCATTGGACTAGAAAAGAACAAAGTATTAGTAAACGCTGAACTTTCAGCTGTTATAGATAATCTTTTTACTTTCTACGATACTTGATAATCTCACACGTACTGGAACCCCATTTACAAGTGACCCAATCTTCCTATCACTTTCTTATTATTGCTTTGAGATATTCCAATGGTGTCAACAGTAACTTTATTTAAACAATTGCCTCAAGACTCGTTTGTCACATTTCAAGTGGTAAAGTGTAAATTCCTGCTCTCATCTCAAATTACGTGTATACTCCATTCAATTCATTTAAGTCGCAATAGGTGTGATTTTATGACTCTCTGGGAGAATATCAAGGATTTTATAGTTAAGACTATAATAGTAGGATTACCAACTTTGCATTATAACTACAATTCTTGTCAGTCTGAGAATTTAAAGAAAAGCTTTTATTCTAGAAGAATTCGTCAGGAGAAATCTCTACGCATGAAGACGAAATCGAAACCACTCATTAAACAAAGGCGTGGGCGTCCTCGTAATACTCTAATTCCTAACACATCCTCTCCCTAACAAGAAGCTGACGAGCAGCAAATTGTGTCTTCATAGGCTATTAAATAAAATCCTTGCGACCCAAGAAGTATCCATACAAAGACCAATCTCCCAGACCCCAAGCAACCCAAAGAGATGGGTGTTTTACGCAGCCAGTTTGTATGCATGTCAATAGAGAGTGAGGAGGAAGTATACATGGCAGAATACTCCTCTCTGGAAATTGCAGAGCAATTCAGTAATTATTTGTGGGGATATACGACTGTTGGGGAAGGCCCACTCTATAAGATATTTGACCCCAGGTCTCAAGTCACTAGGTTCCTCAGGTCATGTGAAGATGGCGGAAGACTTGTTTACTAATAGTGAAATTCTTTGACTTACACATCTTTTGAGGGCATTTTTGAACACTAACTATAAGAACTCACGAATCACCCATGCTCTATTAAAAGTGCTAATCAGTCAACATTTGTATTTGAAGTTTATCTCGGCTTTGGAAATACTTGTTTGTGCCGTAGATTAGAGGACGATGCATCTTTTCAAGGGCTCTCGAATGACTATCTTTGCTGGTCCTCATTTGCGTTTTTACCATCAAATTCGTCTACAATACTTTGGTAATGTAGGCAAATTTTTAATACTAAAATATTTAATAGGCCAATTAAAGTCCATTTCCCAATATTTAAAATCTAATACGCCCTATTAAAATTATAACTTATTTAAAAATCAAACTTTGAGATTAGAAATGGAGTTAATTTCTGAATAAAGTAATTGTCCACAACAACAGATTCAGCAGCAAGCACCACTTGGCAATGGAGACGACTACAGAGTGAGACATGCTCGAAGTAAAGGTCATCAGGAACGCCATTCACTCCAAGGTCATGTATGAAAACGATCCTCGAGAAAAGACAGCGTGGGTGGAGCTTTAGTAGCTAGAGTATGAAAGTGATCGAACCAGAGTTGAGTCCTTTGTCAGTGAGAAGATGCCAGGGCTCTATGACCACTCCCACAGAAACTTCTACGCGGGAGCGCGCATAGATTGGGACAGGGACGAGGGGACTAGTTCAAGTGATAGCGAGGAATCCGAAAGCAGTTTGCAAGATTCCCAGAAGGATAGTGCCAATCGAAACTCTCAGGATGGCAGGCCACCAGCAAGAGGAGGAATGCAAGGGACAGAAGGAAGATGCCAGCATGAGTGAGGAAGAGTCAGAGTTGCCTTTGCAGAGGCAAATTCTTCAACAGTATGACCAAGAGATTAGAATGCTGCTCGATTCTCTCAAGAATTATTAAATCGACAACCCAATTGCTCAAGACTTAAATATATATATTAAAGTATTTGATAAATTGTTGATTAATTTTACATTCACAAAATTCGCTAAAATTTTACTCTTGGGGTTTTATATACAATGGGTACTTATTTATACCCCTTATGGAAACAATTGAATTCAAGAACACACAATGTCTAAACCAATCTCATTAATCCACACTTATTTTTTGAGCAAACTCTGGCTCTTAGATTTTAAGAAACACTACTAAGTCACATCTAGGTATATTTATGAGCTACTTTACACAACAAGAAGCATCACGGTTTATTTCAAATCCTATTTTTTACTATGATATATGTAAAATATTAATAATAATTTAAGTAATTTAATAGCTAATAGATTAATATTATTTGTCAAATAGAAGCAGTTTTTACTAATACTTTGATTCTACCAATTCTCGCATATAAAAAAATGGATCCATTTTACAGCATTATTAATCTCTGATCCTTGTCAGTAAATATAGCTGTTTTTGCTCTGTTCTTTCTTGTTTTTTCCAGTTTGAAGAGCACAAGCAAACTAAAACTATTGAATTCTTTACAAAAAATATTATAACATCAATTTTTAATTTTATAATCAGCATTATATTTAGACCAAGGAGTAAAAGAAAATAAAAATATTTAGAAATACCAATAATATTCATATATACTAAAATCAATAGCAAGTAAAGTTTTAATGTAATCTATGCAAAGAATCATTAAATACAAAGCATACTTTATTCAAACAAAAAATAGCGGGCTTACTCAGGAATATACGGATTTTCCCTAATTACAATAAGTGACGAAAACTATTGCAAAAAAAGAAAAGTAACAGAATGAATGAATACAAAGATTAAATGAATGAGAAAATTTGGGAGTTTTCATAAAAAATGATTACTAAGAAAGAAAACAAAATCTTAAAATAAAGCTAGGATAGGTAAAGCAATCTCAAACATAAGTCAAAATGGTTGAAGATATAGAGAAAATAAATTGAGGAAATTAATGATTACTATGAAGCTTATCATCTAAGCATTTTCTATGAAGATGATATGAATTTATTAAACTAATAATTGTGTGGAAAACTTGCCTATGTGGTAATTTAAAAAATGCCATTTCCCGAGTAAATGATAAATTTCAAAAAATTATTTTTAAAAATGGAATTTATAATGAACTTTGATTGATAAAAATCTAAGAGAATGGGTACTTATATTCTTACAAAAAAGAAGCTAAAAAATTGAATTAGAATTATTATATAACCATTAATACTATTCCCAGATAGTTATTTAGGATAAATAGATGGATATGGAAATTTTTAATGAAACTCTGATACTATTTAGAAAACCAGCATCAAATTTGCTTGATTGTGGAGAAATAAAAAGCTATAGTAAATGCAACCACATTTAATATGATATAAATAAAGTCCCAGGAATTAAGGAAATTAATAAGGTAATATTTTTGAAGTATAAGTGAATTTTATATTAATCAAAATCGATGTCTTATTAAATTAGTCAGAAGTCTAAAAACAATAAGAATAAAGCAAATATATGCAGTAGAGTGTATATTGGCATTAGAATATCACAAGACGCAATCTATGAATCGATCTGAGAGATTTCCACTGTGATCTTGGGCGGATATACGCTCATAAGGCGCGGATATCCGCGCAATGTATCTTAAAAAACTCCACTTCAAACGACATTCGTCTGAATCCACTTTCTTAATTCAGGGACCTCTCTAGGCATTAAATGCCCTCAAATTTTTAATAATTCTTAATTATTTTTATTAAATCTGAGGATTATTAAATTAACGCAATTTATTAATTTAATAATTTATCTGTAATCCAAATTCTCTTAAGAGAATTCAATCTGACTTTGAAACTTTTAATTTTATATTAAGAATTAAAAATAAACCCTCAGATTTAATAAAAATAATTAAGAATTATTAAAAATGAGGGCATTTAATGCCTAGAGAGGTCCCTGAATTAAGAAAGTGGATTCAGACGAATGTCGTTTGAAGTGGAGTTTCTTACGATACATTGCGCGGATATCCGCGGCTTATTAGCGTATATCCGCCCAAGATCACAGTGGAAATCTCTCAGATCGATTCATAGATTGCGTCTTGAGATATACTAATGCCAATATACACTCTACTGCATATATTTGCTTTATTCTTATTGTTTTTAGACTTCTGACTAATTTAATAAGACATCGATTTTGATTAATATAAAATTCACTTATACTTCAAAAATATTACCTTATCAGATAAACTCCATTAAATAATCAATCAGTTGATTCATTGTGTAAGAATAAATAAAGTTTTGGCAAGAAATCACAACCCTAGAAATAGCAACATTTCCTTAGGAGATTAGTTCAAGAATGAGAAGTTTAAATTTTTAAAGTATTGAGGAATTATTTTATAATTAACATTACATAAATTACTTTTAAAACATAAAAAATACTATTCATTTAAGTTAAAACTTATAAACTTCTGTTATTTGTTTATATTACTTCATTAATATCTCTAAATATAATTAATTTAATTTAAATTTAAAATAAAAGTAAATTCTATTTTAGCTCTGAATCTCAAAAATCTTTGGAATTAATATTTATTCTTAATTTAATAGATTGCTATCTAGTAATTGCTTTTACTATTAAGATTACAGGGTGGTATCATTATATTTATAAGTTACTTGAAATACATTTAAAAACTTAAATTAAATTATATTTCTCCATACTTTCCTCACTAAAGATGCTGCCTGAAAACCACAGAATGTCCTCGTTAAGAAGTACCTGTTCTCCTTTACTCAAGTCGCCACCCTATATGATGCTTTCGCTCTGCTCTTGGACTCATGGACTCATGTTATTTAACCACTGCTTCCCTCCATCTTCCATGAAGGTTTAAAGAGGCTTCTCTATATCGTATTCATCCAGTCCTGCCAACCTAATGAGGTCTGCCAAACAGTAGATGCCATCCTTGGTTTCTGAAAACACAAAGAAATAATATGTTTGCTATCTACTATATAAAATTAAAGAGATGGAGAGGGAACTCTTTCCTTGTATGGACAGCAAGAAGACTAAAATATGAACTTAGAGGAAGCCAACGATGACTAAATGATGGCAGATTTAACATGATGATTTAGCTTTAGCATTCGATGTCTTAGGATGATGGAATGATTTTAGATATTGATGCAATAATGCCTTAACTTGCTATAATAATTAACAACGCTCATTGAAGCAGTTAAAATAATGGTTGGTCTGACGATGCTTTTTTGCCAGAGAGAAGTTCTGGAATGGCTAAGGAATCACTATATATGCGGCAAGGCCAAAATGGAAAACTTTTAAAAATCAGAAGAGTTCCTATTAGTCTCAAAGGAAATCATCATTTTTATAAGATGAAAACAATTTTTAGCATCTTAAGTTATTTAACATAGAGTGACAAGACTGGAGTACTCAAGATTTAAATCTTAATTTATAATAATAATAATAATAATAAATAATAATAATAATATATAATAATGATGATTGAAAAAAAGGACGGAGAAGAGGGCAATGATCAACATTTATTGCATTTTATTTGTTAAATATTATATATCTATCAGTAATTTTAATAGCAATACTAGGTTAAGAGGAACCCAAACTAAGATGAGTATTACTTGGTAGAAGAGAAGAAAGTAGACTGAGATATCTGCTCTTTTTGGGTGATGATAAGATACGAGGGAGTGTCGTTTAATGACATTTTCAATTTTGTGTATATTTAAAAAGTCATTAATCAAATCCTAAATGAATTCTAAGAATTTTAAATTTTTTATAAAATTTATAATGAATGTTTTATTTTGATTAAACTTCTAGGTACGATGCATATTTTCTATTAAAATTTTATTTTCAAGGATCATTATAAAACTTTACTGTATATCTTTTTGATAAGATAAAATGATTGTCTATGAAAAGACAAGTCACTTCTTTGTATGATGATCAATCTATTGGCTAAAATGGAGAAAGTAAGATATGCATTAGCCAAGTTGCGTTGGGTTTTACTATTCAGATTATAAAGACCAGCAATAATAAGTGTATGCTTTTAAGGTAGAAAAATAAATATATACTGCTGGGTATTCCTGGGTAGTGATTAAGGTTCATAGAACAAAGATTGTTCTCTTTCTTAAGATAAAGATTATAGAAGTTCAAGAGGAATTAGCAAACAAGAGGATGGGACTCACTGTCTTGAGGGTAGAGGAAATATTTAAGAAATTTATTCTAAATATTCTGATTGCTACAGCTTCTTCCCATTCAGACAGGTTAAAGAGAACCACTTCGTACCTTACATTTTTGCTCGCATTTCATGCGTATTATCTGCAAATAAATGCAACCTAGCTCCAAAAGTGCTTCGATGAAAAAGTAAAAATTTAAATAGCTAGCCTAGGGAAACACATGAGGACACAGAGAGTACTCTCAGCAGATTAAACTGCTAATATGTAAATTATTTTACCCTAATATTCCCTCCTATTAAGTTGATTCAAGTAAGTATTTAGTTTTATCCCCACTATATTTTATAATTTTGTGTGTATTCAAAAATGATGATGTAAAGTTTTCTCTAAATTAAAATTTTTGTTTAATTTATATATTTCTTATATAATTTATTTTTAAAATCGAAAACATTTATATTTTTTATAATTTAAGAAATTTGGTTAAATTTCAATAATTTAATGAACTCTCCAATCTTTGTTCACCCTTTTATATTATATTATAATTTCAATTATTTGGGGAGGGATTAAATCTAGGTATGTTCATTTTTAAACTATTATTTATAAACAAAGCTATAATTATGGATCTGTCATTTTATTAAAAGTTAATACATTTTTCATTATCGATCATGAATTTGAAAAAAATTAAAATGCAATGTAAAATAATGATATAACAAAATAAAAATATATATTTTCAAATTTTAAAATAGTATGAGTTCATTTAAGTAATTAGCTCTCTAAATTTTTAATTTTTCTGTTGTATCTAGTCAATAGTTTAAAAATGCTTTTGTATTTAAATTTAAACTTATCTTTTATAAATGCTCAAATTTTACATCTGCAAAAAGAATCAAATCACAAATTTTAAATATTTTATGTTATTTTTATTATTTTTTGAAATTTCATTGCGCGAGAACTATATGACTTGAATTATTAAGAATTTTAAAATATTCATAAACTTTAATCTTCAATCTTAAAATAAATTTTACCTCAAGTATTTACTCGATAAGAATTAATAAATTAAACAATAAAAATCACTAAGATATTTAACTTGCAAAAGTATTTCAATTTGATATTTCTATATTCTCCATTTTAATAATTTAAGATGTGATATAATCTATTTCATTTGTTATCTATCGCAGTTATTTGTAATTTTCTTTTTAAATTTTCAATTGCTTAGCATTTGTTAATTGTAAATTTTTCAGGGCTTCATTGATTGAATCACTAATCAAACTGCAATTTCGCCTAGTACATTATTCTGTCATTATTTTATATCTAGATCCATTGTATTTTATCGCTCAAATATATTTATTTATTATTTTTATCAAAAAATAAACCTTTCAATCTTATGTCAATTCATTCTCTTAAATCCATTACAACTGGCGAAGTTTGATTTACTTACTATAAAGAGTAATATAAGCTTACGCTCAAGCATTAAAAATTTAACATTTTTAATTTAGTCATTGTATTATTAATCTTCTAAATTATATCTAATCAACCGTCGGTAATTTTCAAAAATTGCCGACGGTTGCTACTGTCTAATATCTTAAGCATATAATATATAATTATGACATATAAAACATAAATATTTCTAACTTTTAATAAGGAAAGTTCAAGATCCAATGATATAAATGATCCTTAAAAATATGTGTTAATCTTTATTGAATTATAAATATAAAAAATTAGTAAATATATATAAATAATTATCTGTAAAATTAATATTTCTATTTGATTTTACAATATTAATTTTTTGTTATAGACTATTACAGATCTTAAAGAGCTTCTGATATTTATGAGGAAATTTGATTCCTGAACTTAAAGTATTATAATTTATTTATTATAGTAATTAACTCATTGAAACATCTTAAATCTACAATAATAAAAAATAGCAGCAACCTTTTGCACTTTTTGAAAACAGCCGACGATTAAAAATATGAGGGAATTATTAAAGTTATATATATAGCAAAGTTTAAAGCTTGAAGAATGCTGACATATATATTTAATATAAATTAGTTCATTTTATGAATAATAATTATTTTTACAAACGACATGTTCTTTAGAAATTGTGGTAAGGACAGAGGTAGAAATTGCTTTATTTAGAGTAACATGAATTTTCTACGTATTATTAAGATGAGTAAATATGTAGCATTTTATAAAGGAAATACAATATGGTATTAACCCTCTAGATTTTATCTATTTTTTCAAGAATTTTAATTACTTAACAAAAAAATTCTGGGAAGATTACTATTAATGTTTCCTTTTGTCATTTAGAAGAGCACCTGTATTTTATTAGTTATTCCAGCCAGTTATAGCATTATCCAAATAAAGTCATTACGAATCTTTAAAACAAGTTTTAAGCTCTTTAAAACTTAAAATTTTATTGATATCATAAGATAACTATTTGCTACTATCATCAATATTAATTATAACATCTATATATGTGTTGCATAATATCAGTGACCTATTATAAATTTGAATTTATTAATTCTTAAATTGATTTTCAATATTTTTGAAGTTTCCTTAAAATTACAACTTCATGATTCTTTGTAGCGTATTTTTGTAATAAACATTTAAGTTTTATTGAAACTTGATTTCCATGATAATTTTCAGGGTATTTATTACTTATATTGTCTCTTTATAAGTCATGATTTAGCCTGAAAATTTTTACTACTATTTATTGTTAGATTAAAATAGTCTAATTCATAATCATCAATTACATCACTAAGAGCATTGTCTGATTAAGTTTAAATAATAATAAATCTATTGAAAAGAGTCTTTTTTAAAACAATATTAATCAAAATATGTTTCCTTATTTATCATTTAATGAATCTTCCTGATTTTAATTTGCTTATGCTAGATTTTTAATTATTTTTTCTAAATCCTCAATAAAATAAAAAGCCAAATTTATATGCCTATAAATAAATTTTACTTAGCTTTTCACATAAAATGTGTAAAGTTGATATAAATTTCATTTACTTTATTTAATAATTAAGCACCACTTACAATAACTCCTTTTACTTTCAATTGATGTATGCGGTGAGTTTAAAAGCCTATGAAAATTGATTCAATATAAATATTCGCTTATAAAATTTTCAAAATATTTAATGCTTAAACTTATTTCGGAGCTCTTTTTGTGACACTAATTTCACTGATATTGAATAATCATTCTATTTAAATGATTTATTAGTTTATTTTATAATCAAGTTCTACATTATTTTATGAATTCATTTGAAATTGGGAAATTATATTTAATTAAATTTATTTAAAATCAGAATATATGCAGTTAAAAATGTCCAATTTAAACGATCATGGGCTTATTCGATAGAAAATACAATATTAGCTGGACTTAACTATTGGTGGCACTATTATTTCGCAACGTTGAAGCGAAAATATTTCACTTTAATTAAACACTTCTAAATCATTATATTATATTCTTCAATTAAACTTGAGTTATCTCTCTTCAGAGAATCGAAAAAATAGTACAACCTATAGTAAAGTCTAGCTAATTTTGAAATCTCAATCGAATGAGACCAAGATCGTATAAATTAAACAACTTTAAGTGCCAATATTTTGATTTAATAAAAATTAAATAAAAAATAATTACACAATTTCAAATGAATTCATACAAAGTAATTGATTTCAATTCTATATTTTATTGATAAAATACTTTATAATAATTTTTGGGGTTGCTTTTATTTTAAACTTCTTCATTTAATTTCCCAAGATTATACAAATTATATAAGAATTCGATGTTTTTGACTGTAAAAAGTGTATTTTCTTTATGAGTTTTTAATAAATGTTAATATATGGATCTTCCAACAATTTTTTAATAACAAATTTTCCTTCACTTCTTCCTGCCTGCATCACCCACCATTTAACTGTTGACCCCACTTTTCTAAGTGTATCCTTCACTAACAAGACAGGGACAGACAGATACCTAAACCCAAAAAGTTACTTGGCATATGATGATCACACATCAAGGAAAAGCATTTTTAGTAAATTTGCGATGAACTTCTGGCAAACCTATCTCGCGAACCATTAAATATATTTTTATTCTGACTTCTATATACCGAGGAAACCATGAAAAAGATGCTTAATAGCCGGGTAAGCGACGAAAAGGGGCTCTCATTTCCCTTATGAGGACTCTAAGACTACGGAAACACCAATTTGAGTCACATCAAATCTTCCCAGTCCTCGTTCGTGGTTATGTCGTGTCCAAATCACCTTTTTAATAGCGTATTCGTGATAAGCACCCCGCAATTAACATTTGTGGGGGGTCAAAAAGTCTCAAAGAGCAGTTTAAATTTATTCAAAAATGAGAAAAAGTATGCGATTTGCTCGAGAACTTTCCAAAACCCGAAGCCAATTTTGACATTTTATTGCAAAATACTTTAAAAATAAAACTTGCTTATTTATCGCGATGTCTGTTTTAGTAGAATAAATATTGAATCAATGTGATAATATTTGCAAATTATCCCTTATTATGACTTTATAAAACTGACGTTAAATTTGTTGTTTTTCTTAAATAGAGGTCTTTACTTATGATGATTTTTTATAATTATATTAACAAAACTTTTACTTATAAAATACTCATAAGATCAATGCAAATGCCTCTATCTCATTAAAAATGAATTATAAATATATTATTTGTTATATTACGATTGATATATTTTTTGATTCTGAAATAAGAAGGCGTAAATGGAATTATCAAAATTAAAATCATTAATTAACAATAATTATTATCAATATTTTGATAAAACAACTAAACAGTCTAATAAATTATACTATTTTTATTAATAATTTTAGATAAATATGGTATAAATGAAATATATGATTATGGGGTAAATCTTTATTGCCATTTTTATTTATATATTTTATAAATAATTATAATTATTATATAAGTTATAAATTAAGATTTTTAAAGTTATTAACATTGTATTACTATTAATTAATTGCACTTTATAAATAATGATAGTTAATTTACAAGAATTTCTGTTGTATTTTATATTATAATCAAAGAATACTGACTTATCCAAAATTATAAAGTTAAGACATGAAAGTTTATTAAATATAATACAAGAATTATAATAATCAGAATTCATTTAAATCTACTGACTTTTTAATAGATCAAGATAATATTAGATAATCAGGGGGGGGGCGATATCTGAACCTATGCTGCAGTATCTGAACCTAATGTGCTTTATAATAATTTTAATATGTTTCCATACATGCTTCTAGTCAATTTAGGGTCGGAGGACACGAATAAATATCTTATGATCACGAGAGATCACTCTAAAGGGTAGAAAAAGTTACAATGATTATCTGTTTTATTATAAAATTTTTCATAATTTTTATCTTTTTTCACATGTTTTTTTTATTAAATTTATTTATTTTAAACTATAGAACAAACATGAGTAGTTGTAGATGACATCAATCAAGATAATGAAATTCCATCAGTACTAATATTCTAGCAAATACGATAAGTAAGTATATAAATCATATCAAGATATGTGATTTACAACTACTCATGTTTGTTCTATAGTTTAAAATAAATAAATTTAATAAAAAAAACATGTGAAAAAAGATAAAAATTATGAAAAATTTATAATAAAACAGATAATCATTGTAACTTTTTCTACCCTTTAGAGTGATCCCTCGTGATCATAAGATATTTATTCGTGTCCTCCGACCCTAAATTGACTAGAAGCATGTATGGAAACATATTAAAATTATTATAAAGCACATTAGGTTCAGATACTGCAGCATAGGTTCAGATATCGCCCCCCCGATAATCAAATATATAAACAAATAAAATTATAAATTGTATATTGTAATAATCTATAAAAATTTATCATGAATATATTTAATTTAAATATTGCTATAAATGGGACAAAAGTAGCAAATTTTTCTTACTTTTGCCCCACTTAACCTAACTTAACATCATACAAATCGTGGTAATCATTTTAATCGAAATTTTAATAATTATAATATAATAACATTGTGTATTTCTAAAACTTGAACATTAAAAAAAATCTTGATAAATCGTTTAGTTAGCAAAGATTATGACAAAATATAGGCAAAAACGAGTCTAAAAATTAATAGCGCATATATAACCAGAATTCTTTTTAATTGTAAAATCTTTGTTACATTGGTAAAATTAAGTATTTCAGAAACTCCTTTTGGGTTTAAAAAGGAAAATCAGCATATTTATTCAAGTATTCAGTTAAAAGAAGATAATAACCTAATATTTGTGAGGACATGAACGTTAACGATAAATACCCATGACAGGGCTAAAAGAAATATCTAGAAAATAATGAAAAAATGAGGTAAAAATTCTAGAGAATGAGGGAGAAAATTAAATATATAATTGACAATAAGATCATAGTTCATAAATTCCAGGATTATAGGCTTCTTAATAATTAAGGTTATCCTTAATTATTAGCACTTATTTATAGAAAAATTATTATATATAAAAAAGGATTTAACTCTAAATATTATACAATATATTATTAAATTATTTTTTTACACTGGACTACATCTTCATATCTAATCTAAATTTATTATAATGTGTCTCTTAATAAAAATCATTATTTATATCTTTCCTGTTTATCCTTTTCAATGCCATGTTATGGATATATCTATTCATAAATTTCGGATATATTCTTCAATTTTACTAAATACTTTGATTTATAAAGAGTAAAATTTAAAAATATTAATTTTTTAAGTTTTTTTTCATTTAAATCTGATGATGAGAGGCAATCATTAAGCAAATATTATTCTAATGATAAATCAAAATAATCAGTTTGAATTATAAAAAAAAGTTTACTTATTTCTTTTCTATGAGTTTGTTATAAAATATTTAAATTAATAGGATTTTATTAGCTTAATTAATGAGCAACAATGAACCTTACTATAAATCCTGGTTTCATTAAAAATGCCTATTTAAGGAAAATCAGAATAATTCATGATACATTTGCTACTAATTTTGAAATAACTAAGATTTTTATTCAAGGTTAGTAATATTTTTTATAAATAATAAACTTTATGAGTAAGTAATCATGATAAATTAGTCAATTAGACTAAAGAAGCAAATTTAAATTGAGGAGATTTTTGAACCTCTAATTTATATAGCTAAATTATTCAATGAAAGCTAATTTTTTGAAGAATTAGAAAAAGAGTAGACTAAGAATAAAATATTGAGTACATTTAGATATATGAAGTTATGGTGAGAAACTTTCAAAGAATAAAAATAAAAAACTCAAGAATAGCTTGGTAGAAGTCCAATTAATAATCATAAGAAATGGTTGAATAACATTATATAATTAAATATGTGATAGTAAACCACTACCACTAGACTAAATAACATTCATATGAAATAATCAAGAAGCTAATCTAAAATAATTGGATGAATTCACAAATATTGACATGGTATTAATTTATAAAAAATAATAACTCATTTAAATAGGAGAAATAAATTATTAGATTAAACTTATCTTGCCTAGAGTCTTTGATCTCTAACCAGATATTGGTGAAAATGAGGAATCTTAAACCCAATTAACTTAAGAAAAATCGCAACAAATATAAAAATATGAAAAATGATGATATGAAGGATAAGTATGACAGATTATTAGTTTATGTTCTTAAAGTTTTAGAAGCACAAATATTTGAACAAATTACTTAAAAAATAGATAAAAATTCAGAGAAAATAAAAGGATTAAATAAAGATTATAAAGAACTTGATGTTGAGTAAGTCCAGTTGTAATTAAGAGGAGGAATACAGGAAATTTTAAATTATTACAAAATATTAGATCACGACATTAAAAAGGTCCTCCTTCAATTTGAATTGCTTAACAAGAGAAGCAGACTAATCCTACTAAATTTGCTTAAGATCTTTAATAAATATTAAACAATGAATTGACAAGACTTTAGCACTGCACTGATAAAAATTGTATCAATTAATTAATCTGAATAAATATTTTCTAAAACACTCAATCTAAAGAAGTTAAAATTGATAATAAATCAAAAATAATAAAATTTAGTCAAATAAATAATCAGATATAAATAATTACATTTTAAAATAATCAATGAATGTGTAGAAAATATGGGAAGTAATATTTAATTAGTGAACTCAAGAATCATTCATAGTTTTTGAAAAATTTTAAATATAAAAATTAATACAATTATATCGCAAAACATCAAATAAAATTTTCTTATTTAATTCAAAATTAAAACAGAATTTAGGTAGAATCTGATTAAAGTTTATAATCTAAATTTGAATAAGAAGCTATGCAAACTTTGTAAGGATTTAATAAAAAATTACTAAGTTTACATTTATAATTATTGAATTTAAGTTATTTTTTAATAAAACCTCGATAGAATTTATTTTACTAAATTTAAAGTTAATTAATTTAATGAAAAATTTAATTGATATGTCTCTTCATTATTCTATATTATAGCTTTCTTTCTTACTTAAATGATTATTAACTTGTATACTCTTTGAACTTTTATCAAGGATTAGAGTTTTTTCAAGAGGGAAATGAATTTAAATTTATTACATATTATAGATAATTATTTTAAATAAAATAGAGAGGAGAGAAAACAAGCACTTAAGGGCTTTGTCTTTTATAACGATTAGTAAGAAATTGAAGTCATTGCACCTTGCAAGATTCATAGTAACTTTATATAATTATTTTAATAAATCAAATTTAATAACTTACTCAATAATACTGATAATTTAATATTAAAGCAAATATCTGCTATTATTTTTCAATCAAGTTATCTACTTCGTTGTAAATAATACAATTTTCTGCCTTGAGTCATCCATGTAGGCACTCTTGGCGTCTTTCTTACCAGTGAGTGTCTGACTGTCAAATTTGATAATCTGAGCTAACTAATGACTGCATTCTTTTAAATAAACAATATGTGTACTTGTTTTAAATATCATATATTTACTTGTGAATGTTCTCAATGTTAGCGATCAACTAATTTTAGCTAATTAAGAAGAATTCCTTGTTATTGCATTGATTCTTGTCATATAATTCATTTTAATGACTGGTTTAAGCAATGTTCTTTTTAATTAACAGCAATTTACATGATGAAGTTATTATTAAAAAGTATTATATGTTCATTATAGTTTATTCATGATTGACTACTGACTTTATAATAGTGAGAAATTCTCGTATACAAACCTAGACAATTTCATTTAACATAATTATGATAAGGGTACGCCATTTGTAGCGCAAATTGTAATTACTAAGCATCTAGCTAGTTATGAATTCCTATTTATTTGTAAAATGCCTAGAATTAGGTATTATAATAACTATTAAAACCCCATAGATCAATTAAGACATGAGAATTGGGGTTAAGAATAATTAAATTAAAAATTAATTATTATTGGCGTATAATTTTAATGTTTGGGTTAATTATTAAAACTATTGGCTCGATTAATTGTCCTTATAAAGTAATCCAATCAGAGTGTTTATATTTGATTTTAGCATAATTATTTATATTATTAGCCAATTATAATTAAGTTTTAATCTAATTATTCTTATCTCCAATTCTCGCTTCTTAATTGATCTATGGGGTTTTATAACATAAACTGTTAAATTATTTACAATTTTTATCTCTATATAAATATACAAATATAACTTTTTAACTAAATAAAACAATTTATTACTATTTTATCATAAAGTCGTCTCTTACCATTCTAAAACTACTCTTAAAAGTCATAACTACATTTGCTTCAGTAAAATTAGATGAAAAGACAACACATGAATCGCATAGATTTGAGGTAACAGCAAAAAGAAAACCAAAGATATAGTGGTTTTTATGAAAGTAATTACAATGGTTTTATTATACTCTTTATCCTAAAAAGGTTTGATTGCGCTCTTAGGGATTTCACATTTAATTAAAAATGGTATATTATTATAAGTTTAATAGTTAATTACAAATAATCATATTTTGAAATTTAGTTAAAATAATATCTAGTTGATTAAATTTATTTGCATTCACAGTAAAATCCACAAATGTTCAAGCTTTCAGTTCATTTGATCTATTTTTGAGATACAATTTTGAAAAAGATTAGAAACTATAAGAAATAATTTTACTTACAATTTCCCTAAGTTTCTTAACATAATAATATATGTAATAACAATAATCACATAAAGTAAATGAACCCAAAATTTTATTGGTATAATAACAATATAAGTGTCAAATCCTTTTCATTTACAGTATTTTGCCATTCTTACTCTTAGGTCATATTCATTTATAATCATTCCATAGTTTAACCTAGTTTTCTATATTTAATTATTACACTGCTCTTGGTTCTGTCACCTCTTATATCTTTGTATTTCAGTTAATCTATCTCCCTCCTATTGTTCACTTTAACTTCTCAGTTCTGTTTCATCTTTAGAATTTAGTGTTGACAATCATTATTTTTGGTTGGTACTTGCACTTACTTACAACCTACTGATCAGAATCTGAGTATTTTATCACATTCAATTATGATTCATGACTTCACTTAGGTCCATAATCAAAGAATTATCCTATATAAAAGTGAGATTCATAAAATTTTTAAAGAAGTGGGATGTCCTTAGTTTTTAATGACCCATAACAGGAGGCGGTTTTTAACGACAGTAGAGTGTTTCTATGGAAATCTATGTGTTTGAGTTTTCTTTCCTGAATCTTTTAAGTTTCAATTGGTCTTGTGCTTCTTTTTCTTGGCTTTATATATCAGTTTACTTTAGTAATTAATATTATTTCTAGACATTAGATAAATAAATCTCCAAAACTAGTTAAAGTTATCAATTTTTTCTTTCAGCATTAGATTCTTAAGCTTCTAGTTAGACTTTTAATGGAACTTAAGTGGTATCCTTTATAATTTGTAGCTTCACGGTTGTAATCCATTTTAACGCTCCTTGTTTTTCTTTGTTTCCGAATTAGAGTGTTTTTTAACGTATTAAGGAAAGAATTCTTTTTATTCTTAATGTTAATTATTATGTAAAAAATTAATTTAATCATGTTTAATTTGTTAAATAAAGGAATTAAAGGAAGTTAACCTATCATTTCCCATTGAGATAAATGACATCTTTTGCAGAAAAAATCAAATTTAAATCTATTTTTCGATTAATTTGGTCTTACATTTGTTGAGTTTCATGAATTAAAGCAATTTTATTATTTTTAAAGTCTATAATTGAGTGAGAATATCAAATTATTGTTTTTTCATTTTAGATTTACTATTCAGTAAATCTAAAAGGAGTAATTCGTTTGTGATAGTTAATATTATTCTTCTTAAATACTTCATAAATTCTTCTCCTTTTATACAAAGTATGCTTCAGCCAAGGAAAATAAAAATCTATAAAGAACAAAAATATAATGTTTTTAATTATTATTACTAAGCATTTAAGAAATCTTTCGTCATTAAAATCTTAAAATATGAATTACTGCGAATATTTTATAAATAATAATAATAATAATAAAAAGCAGGTATAAAATTTCATGATTTTGATGTCCTGTTATCTACAAATTAAAATAGAATTTACTGATCTTTAGATTTTTATGCAGTAAAAAGTGAGAAGAAATATGATTGTAAAAAAATAACATATTGGTACAATGAGATTATGAAAGGAATCGTGCAAAATGAATAATTTTTACTTTAAAGTTTTCTTCAAAAATCTAGATTTTATGATGTTCTATTAATACCTTGTCCTTTTTTTAATAGTCATTTGAATATTTACTTTATACATATCATTTATGGTTATGACACTTAATAAATTATTCATTAGAGTTATGTTCTTATATTGTAGATAGATAAATCAATTAAATAAATATTCTTTTAATTGATTATATATTTGTTTATCATTTTATAGAAATTGTCTATTAATTTTTATTAGAATCACATTATTTTTCAAATGTTTTATATATGCTTTGTTTACTTATATTATATAATTTTACCAATTATTTTTGATAAATCATTTATAAATAATTTATAATATATTGAACTTAAAAAGTTAAAATTAACAAGTTAACTTAAATTATATTAATAAATAAAAGATTGTGAAAACTTGGATGATTGACAAATTTGTAAATTAAATGTATTTATTATGTCGTTTCTAAGAAAGTTATCATATGGGGAATCTCTTCATATTTTGCGAGATTCCTTCGAATTAGATCTGATTGTCTCCCTTAGTTGACGTGCTTAATAATGTCATTGGCAGCTTCCTCTGAGATGGTCTTTCCAACCTCAAAGCATTCCCCTGATTTCCTCAAATGAGATTTAGCCATTTTCTTCCTTTTCGGACATTCTTAAGACAGCATTAGGGTTCTCATTAGTCAAGGTTCTTTTTATTTATTGCTGCAACAACGAACTCAAAGTAATCGATAAATCCACTTTCTTCTTTATCGTCTTACTTAAGCATCTCCTCAATGTCTGCTTTGTCCATGTTTTATCAAGCTGACATTATAATTTTCTAGGATCTCTTTCAAGTGATAGTTTACCATCTTGTCAATGTTTAATGATGTATTATCCCTTTTCAAGCTTGCCATCAAGAATATCTTTGACTTTGAATCCCTAGTGTCTTGTCTTGGCATTCTTGGCAGCCAGTCTAGACATTAACATTCCGGCATTTTTGTCTTCCTGTATTGCAGTAGAAGAAAGAGGCAAATCTTTGATTGGAGGTTGCCATTGGCACCACTAGACGAAGCGGGAGTATCTCACGACGGTGGAACTTCTGACTCAGAAATCTCATCTGGGAGCTAAAATAATCACTGTTTCCCAAAAAATTTTTGGAATTTCCCAAAGTAATGGTATACATTTGTAGTGCCGATAGTTTCGTATATTGAGAGAAAAGCAATACTGTCAAACCATCAAATTTCTATACTTTCCTACCCTTTTCGATTCTATACTGAGCCCTTTTCACTATGCTGTTGTGTAGGTTGCCTTTCAGATTCTCCTACTATCTAGAGGACTTCAATTAGGATGCAGTACTCATGCCACTAAGGAGACTCGTGGATCCTAAAGCAGTTACCGGTGAGAGCAGCGCTCTTTGCTCTTCAACAAATGGAGTTCCCATCCTATTTGCCACTTCAGATTTTCTATACGACTTCTTCGCACCAATGGGGACTATCACAAATGTCAAGAGATCTGAAGTTGATCAATGTTTAGGAAGCAGGGAATATAAGACTTTCTATCACTATTTCTCTTTCTTTCTGGCCATGCGCTTATACCAAAAGTCTCAGCGCAAATGCAATTGTTACTTCATGCTCTTCTCACTCACAATGCACAGAGGAGTAATTGTCACACTCAAGCGCTTCCTCCCATCTGACTAAAGAGTCCCCATTATTTTCTGTCTTGCTAGGGAGGTCACATAATTGTTGGAAGATACGAAGTCACTGTTTTGCTTTGCCTTCCTTGGGGTTATGATGCATGTTTTGGAGAGACAAACAATGGAGAGTACTACATGTGATGATTTTGTTCCATCCTTGCACTTTGGTCTGTTGGAGACCTACCTGCCCAACCATGATATGCAGTCGTTAAACTAGACTGAATAGAGAACACCCATGCCTTCCTCTATAATAGGGTTAAGTAAGTTTTAACTTTACAGTCACTATTGTTGACCGTTAGGAATTATTTTTAAGAATGATTAAATATATTAAAAGAGTTAAATACTAGCGTTTTAATCTCTAAGTACTAATATATACATATTTATTTAATATAAGCCAACTATAAATAATCAACAAGCAACCAAATATCTGTAATAACAATAATTAATATAAATTTGAATTTGACTTTATCAACTTTTATTAAATTCGAAAAAAAATTTACTTTCTTATAAAGTTAAAGTTTTTAGCAGTAAAAAAGAGAGTTACTATTTATGACTAACAAACAAAAAATGCTAATTGTTAGAAGTTTTAATGATTTATTGAAAAATCTATTTAAAACTCTCTTGAACAAATTTAGCTAAAATGTTGTTTTATTAAATTACTATATCACATTTGATGTTTATAATTCTTAAAAATATTATAAATATTTTAAATTTATATGTATGAGGCAGTAAGCTTCCTAGCCCCGGCTTTTCATTTACCTTTATCATTAATTCATAATTTCAAATGCATATTTTGCATTTTTTATGTTACCTTTCTAATTTAATTTCTCTTTTTGCAATTTTATAATACAATTTTCTTTAGCTTGAATCACATATTATCTCTGATATTATTAGTTTTTCTTTTGTTAAAATATGTATTACTTCGCGCTCATTTCATCTGAATTAATAAGTTAATTTTTAATAATAATAAATAGAATTGTGAACTCTCTCTTCAAGTATCCTACACAGATATAAAAATAAAATATAAGTAAATTAATAAATTGTACTTGATATATAGTAAATTTGCTGTACATATTGACATTTCATTTTCTAAGGAAGGGTTCAATTCTCAGGTTTATTAATTATCTACTAAATTACTTAAATTATATACGGAATAACAATTTATTATAATAAACAAATAATTTATAATTATTCAGTTTATTAAATTTCAATTTTAATCTTTTATATTGCTCCTTTATAATGCTTTATATCATTTTAAACTTAATTATTCATGATCACATTATATATTATTTAAAATAATTTAATAACTAGAATAATTGTAAGTACACTCTCATGAAACCCATAATTACACCATAATATAAGGATACGTCTGGATATGTGGATTGTTGCAACGCTATGGGTCTACTCGAACCAAAGCCTGTGATTACAACTAATAATATTGCAAGATTATTAAGGTTTTATATTAAACTCGTAAGAAAAGTTTGCTTAACTTAAGAAAAGACACTGCCATATAAGGAAAAACTTTATTTAAATGAAATACAAACACATAAACTAAATATAGTGAGCAAATTCAAGAGAAACAAAAAGGACTATCACTTTATACTTGATCCACACTTTTTCGAAGAAAGTTATCCTGATATAAGGCAGCTTAACTCCACTTATATTTCAAAATACAAACAAGAGAAATAAGACTAAGTAAAAAGTGATGAAAAGCAATTCAACTTCGAGTATGGTAGACATCAATTCATTTAAGTGTAGAGATTTGAATAATTTATATTACTTTTGGAAATGGTGACACTGGACAGAGAAATTATTTACATTTATCAAAAATAAACTTAATATGTTAATTGTAAAAACAATAGTATTTAAATTACATAAATCGAATCAATTTAATTATTTATATAATCAATAATTCTCAATAAATATGTCAAAATGAAGTGTATGATTATAAATCCAATTCTTATTACTGTTTTTGTTTAAAAAATGTTATATAGTTTATAGTTAGTTATGATTTAAATTATTTAAATTCTATTGAAAAAGGTTTATTTAAGTATTAAGCTAATTTGTAAATAAGTGGAATTTAATTTAAAAATATATCAGTTCAATATTTTATTCTTATTGGAAATCCTCAATATGTCATCTTTTTATTATTAAAGTTAATAAGTGATTAAATATTTTCAATCAAATTAATGTCAGACAAATAATTTAAAATTTACTCATTTTTTTAGTAATTTAAAATTAAAAGCTTATCAAAAATAATTATATAAGTCACTTAACAGTGATATCAATAAATTTAATACGCAAATGTAAATATATTAAAATCAGACTTTTCATAAAGAGATGCAAAAGTAGCAAATCTTTTTATTTTTGCTACGATTAATTACAAACACAATAAAAAAAATTACAAATGTTTAATGTATCATTATAACTACAAATTTATCTTATTTTATGTTTATTTATAGTAGTTTTGAATATTTATTCCTATAATTCGCCAATTAAAAAAATATGATAATTTTGTTAAGATCATATTTATACCAAACCAGATTGTTCAGAATTTATGAGCTTGGCCTCAGTTTTTATTAAATTCTATATTTAATGCGTTTAATATTTAAGGTTTTCACTGCTATAATCAGATTAAGCATTATTGAGTTCCGATTGGACGAGTTCTTCAGTAAACTATAATCTATCAGCTAAACATATGTTTCAGCTATGATTGAATATCTGCACCTTAATAACCATAAACAAACATAGTGATTTTTTGGGATAATTTAAGAAGTTTTCATAACAAGGCGATACAAGAAAAGATGAAATCATAAAACTTGGGGTGTTTGTATAACGAACCTTACTCGCCAGAGTATCATTGTATAGAATAGGTGTTTTCTTTAGTTAAGCACTAATAAATATGAAAAGTTAAAGACAATAATTTGAAGTTTAGCTATCCTTTTATCATTTTAAACATAAAAGAAGCAATATAAAGTAAATGAGGGCAAGCTTATAAAAGAGTTATATCAAAGCATTTACAAAAAAATGTTAAAATGATTTAAATTCCAAAAGATTATTGTAATACACAGAAATTCAATCTTTTTGAGAATTCTTCATTCTATGGAATTATTTTCTGGATATCTTTAATGATAAGACTTCTGAGCCATAGTATCATACCCAAACTCTTACCCTCAATTTTGCATTTATACTTATAAGCAAAGCAAAGATTTCATAGTGCTTTCGTTTTTATTAATGAGAGCAAGTCTTAGATTTCAACTTTAGCATGGCAAAGCATTTTCCCTAAAACTCTAAATAAATAATCTATTAATATTTTACAATAATAAGCTATATTTTAGAAAATTATCTCATTTTCTATCTCCTTAAAAACTGCATCCTATATTACAATGTTTTTTGTCTCGCCCTCAAAAGTGTAACTTTAGCATGTGGATCTTATTGATGATTTATAAACATTGATATATAGTTGGTATGGAAAGTGCCTAATACTCGATAGAAACATTTCAGGGAGAAAAGAATTTCAGAGTAGTATTCATATATTTTATAATGAATTTGTCTTCTTGAATCTGCTTAAATATATCCTATATAGAAAGTACTCCTTAATAGTAAGGTACGTTTAGCTATTCAATGTTCCCTGATCCAAAGAGTAGTTTTTCGCCTCATAAGAATTCATTAATGAACCTCATAAAGACATTGACATCGTTGAGTAAAAAGTATCCTCTAAATATAAAATAAAAATCTTTAATTGTATCTCAATAAATTAACCCAGTAATTTTTAATCTAAATTACTTTGGAATTCTCTCAAGAATTAGACATATCTGTTTTCTATTAATTTATAATTTTATTAGAACCTTTAAATGCTTAAAAGAAATACATTTAATTATTCTGATTTAATGTTTGATTCATAAATTTATATTATGATTCTTTACTGAAATTCGGGCTAGACCAAATCCTATATAAGTTAACTAGAGATAATTATTTGTATTTATAAAATGAAATAAGTTTATCATAAAAGGTTTCCATTTTTAGGAATAATAAAAATTTATTCTTATAGCATAATTCATCAAATTAAACCTATGAGGCGAAATTTCATTATTGAGTACATCACTGTGATTTAAAATTTTATATAGTTTATAAATTGTGCATTATTCATTTTATATTTGAGTCATTTATTTTAGACTCTCAACTTTTTTCATCATCCTAAGTTTTATCTCAAATAAGTTCCTTTACCTAATCTTAACTAGTTTTTATATTTTTTTTAGATCTATTATTAATTATCTCAATAAATAATTACTTACTTATAAATATAGCTTAACTTTCTTGCTCATAGAACTACCAATATACAAATTATGATATGAAAATACTAATTAGAGAAAAAGTTTGTTTAAGTAGAGATATAAATGTTAAAAAATATTGTTTTGTTAAATAAAAATAATTAATACACATGACAAAGACATATCTTTATAACTCATTAATTAAAGCCAACATAGATTTACAAAATTTAAATAATGTTAAACAACTCTTGCTAATTTGGTCGAAATAATTAAGAAATTTATATATTATATGATTTTTAATATTGATAAAATACGTAAAAATAGGAAATTGTAGAAATAAAATAAATATTCAATTATGACCAAATTATAGGAACCATTGTGTTGATCGAATGTGTATTACTACGACTTTTGTTGATTTTAGTGTTTAGCATCATAATATAAACCCCAAATTTTTCTTGAACAACTAAGTACTTGATTTCGATGTTTGGCAAGAAGTCGATGATTAACATGATCATTTGACACCGTCAATTGGCGTTGATCTGGCATGGCCACTTCATGTCGATCCGTCATCGATAGGCTTGAGTTGACGCCAATCAGCAACCCATTCTCACCTTCTAGATCCTAAAATCTAATGATCCATCCTTGATCCATCGGTGCCATCATTGGTAGCTCAAGCTGTTGGGCCATCCTTGGTGTATTGGTGGACTTGATCTCTTCAATGCGCGGAGGTGAGAGAGGTTTCAATGGTTTGGTGAATGATTAGTTTAAACTTAAACTTAAAAGCGTGATATATAATAGAGAAATTTAATCAATTAATTCAACTGTTCAACTGCTATTGATGCTTGTCTTGGCTGGTGCCAGAGCACCTGCGACTCCACTCATCGTCATTGATGGTTGACTCACACGAACCCATGTCTGATGGTGGTACACCACTGCTTGACGCTGAAGGCCCAGAGCTTGTTCACATCACTCTTGGTCATGGCTTTTTAAGGATCTGGGAGAGTCTCTTAACCAAGAGAATCCTATAGACTGTTATGATAAGTACACTTACTTGCTGTCTGCTTGCTCATGCCTCAGATGCCTCTTGATGTATGAGAACAGCTGCTCGATGGGATTGAGCTAGGGTGAGTACTCTGCATTGAATAGGACAGTGACCCTCAATTTCCTCGCAGTCTCCAACACTTCTGAATACTTGTGAATGACTGCGTTGTCCATGAGCAGCACGATCTTCTTCAGGCCAAGGTCCTTTTCGGTGCGCATCTGGCGCAGGGTGTGGTAGAGGAAGTTCTCGAACAGCACGGCATCGAAGGCTCCCTCAATGACTTGGCTGGAGACCAGTTGGTCCTTAGTGATTGCTGCCACGAAGCTCATCGAGAACTGCTGCCGCTTGGTGGATTCCTTGGT
>ARYC01007793.1:0-20878 GCA_000711775.1 Oxytricha trifallax
ATAAAAAGTGTTATAAATACTTAATGAATAAGCCTATTAATTATGTATTTATTTAACTTGCTGAACTTCTTTATATTGTTCCTTTTATTATGCATCTGTCTCAAACATTAACTCGTTTAAATTTTATGAAGTATTTAATAATTTTAATTATTAAACTCGATACTTTAATTGAATCTGTTGAATTATCTAAGCTCTAAGACATCATGAAATATATATATATATATATATATATATATATTCTAATTTAATATTAATTAGAATATCTACGTTTAATCTTCTATGTAGTTTATATCGAGATAGAAATGCCGATTTTATTAATTTAAATCAATTTTACTCCAAGCTCTCAGGTTAAATTTTAAGGAAATACTTAATATATTAATTAAATTTACTTTAAATATACTTATATAAATAATTTAATAAAGTAGTAGTGAATCGCTTAAGGCAAGGGAAATTAAAAAAAGATATCAAAATTTACTTAGAGATCTCTCATATATATAATCAGTATTATTTATTACTAATATATGTGTATTAAATAGGGGCTATAAATTATTAAAGATGCGATTAGGATTTTTAGAAATATTTACCTACACTACTTTTTTTGTGTAACACCAGATTACATCGCACCTGAAGTTGTACCAAAATCAATTATTATTTCAACAACTGAATGAGTAGTCTCAATATGTGTTTAAAATTTTCCTTTTTTTCAATCTCCACAAATTTCTTCACAATTAGTTTTTTTGTCGTTCTCGTCGCTCACAACATATATTAGTAATTAATAATACTTAATTTAATATATCTAATAAATCGAAATTAAATAGATATTTATTTCTATAAAAATAATTTAATCACTTTAAATTTATTAGTGAATTTATAATCATCACCAGAATTAACATCCTTTGCAATAATTTGACATTTTTATAGCTTTATTATACACATGAACTATAAATTTTAACTATTCTCTCTATGAAATATTAATTCTTTGTTATTTAACTTCTCTAAATGAATCTTTTATCGTATAAAATGATTTAGTAAAAGTATTATTCTTTAAAGTTAATCATAAAATTTGAATTTTCTCATTATATATTTAATTTTCTTATGCAATTTTTTGATAATATTTAACTCTATATATTAAATTTATAAATATCTAATTTTACATACTTTATTTTCAATTAATTTATTAATTGAAAATATATTATGAAATAACATCATATTTTTAGTAAATTCAAAAGCTATGTGATATTAATCTCTATTTTCTTAATAAGCTTAATAATTAATTACTTAGTGTTAAATTTAAATATTCCGATCTTTCTATTACATACAAACAATAATATTAATTATTTAATAATCAATTATATTAATTATTTAGTATTAAAAAATTAAATTTAAATTAAAAAGATTTATTTAAATACAGCAGCCACTTAATCTGACTTAATTCTTAAGAACCTCATTAGTGATTTCCCATCATAAATGAGAATTTAATCTTCCTTGTTTAAATTGAGAGCTGATAAAATATTTAAAAAATATATAAAACTTTACAGATTTTATGAACGTGTCTTTAATATCATAAAACCGTATGTTTCTTACATCACTATCAAATAAACCATGTTTGCTAATGTTAAGCTGCATAATTTTTAATTATATAATATTTTTATTAAAATAAATAAATGCATAAACATTACACAATCTCCTTAGTATTAGTTTATGATAATAGATTTAGATTTTCTCAATGAAATTAAGGTCTAATTAGTCACTATTTCTTTAAAAAAAATTAAATAAAAATATTATTTTTTAATTATTTGCATTAACATCGGCTTGAATTTTTAATATTCAATTTAACTGTTCTAAAATACCTCTTTTTATTGATATTTTATAAAAACTCTTTTTTAATTGAAATTAAAATTATATTCACATATTTAATTAGCGGATAAAACTAATTTATATTAGTTTTATTTTTCTTTCGATTGTTTTTGTTATTAATATATTAAAAAAATAATTAAGGAGATCATATTATAACTAGGATAATCAAATATTACAAGTTTAAAACTTTAACATTTATGGTTTTAAATCTTAGAATTGAAATCTTAATGTATAAATATTTTCATGAAAGAATAAAATTTATCAGATAATATAAAGAATATGAATTTATTTAAATTAATTTATTTATTTTTGATTATTGAGAATGCACATATTTCATTTTTAAATTTACAGTATTAACTATCTCTGCCCCTTTAATTTAAAAAAGCGTTTCTTAGATAATAAATGTCAAGCCTTTTAACTTAATGTCTTTGATTACTAAATAATTTCTGGGGAGGGGGAAGTGTCCAGCCCTTAACTGGAAAATGCACCCAAGGAAGGGGGGGGGAGTTCTTGCCCAAAAAATAAAACTATTTGTTTTACAAGATTTTTTCAAAATCTTTTTCATCAATTTATGTCATGATAATTCATATAATAAAAAGTCAAATGTTTTTTAACATGATAAAATTTCAAATATTTTATCAAATTATCGATCATAAATGTTTGAAAATTAAAAGTTATACATATATTTAGAAATTAACGTAATACAATTTGAATTCTTTAATATACTCTAAATTCAATAAAAAATGTCTATAAATAAAAATTTCCACTCTCAATGCTAAGTGACTTCTCTTAAGTTTATTCAAAATAGAATCAATTATATTCCAAATTATAAGGTAAGTAAGTCATAATTTTAGTTAATCTACCAAATTTTCTTGAGAAAATTAATATTTTTATACAAAATTTACTACAGAGAAAGCGGATATGCGATGACAAGAGACGAGGAATAATCTCAAATAAATTATCAAAACTGAGATATGTCTACTTTCAAAGAATACTAATAATTCCTTTCTGCATCGCTAAAAAACAATTGAATCAGAAAACTAATAATAAAATAAAAATAAATATGCAAAAGTAAAATTGCATATACAAACACACTAATACTGCTCTAACATATATCTCATTTTTTCTAAATTTAGATTAATATAAACTAAATTAAAATGATAATTTGTAATTATTGCCAGTTTTTTTGATTTTAAAATAATTAAGTTTCCCAATCTTTTGTATTTTATCAATAACATATAATATTAATTAATAAAGCTATTGTAACAATTTTTTTCAATAAATAATGTGACAATATATATAAATTAAACCTTTAAATTAATTTAATATTGTTTTTTATGTAGTTTTAAGGTATATTTTACTGGGTGTAAGAAACTCCCCCCTAAATTATATAATATTATTAATTAATACTACATATTCTAAGGTAGAGAAAATATTAAATTCAAGTAAAAACTAATTATAAGCATGTTCTTCAAGTTTAAATTTTAAAACATCTATTATATATTCAAAATAAACATTTTTTTGTTTAATTCTTTTAGTGGTAACTTCCATGCCTCACTCTAAAAATCATAAATAATTAGTGATTAGTGAGTGAATATATAAATATACCCAAACGCTGAGATAATATTTCTCACGATTTTATTCAATTTTAACTAAGGTTCCTCAAATTCTTTGAAAAGTTCAATAGTTTTAAAATTTTTACCCAGGGTTAAACTTTATATTTCAATTTTATGATTTTTAAATTTAAGTATTTATATCAACTAAATTTATTTAATAGTAATATTAACTTGGAAGGTTTTTAACTCTTTAAGAATTAAATTCGATCATAAAGTCCAATTTATTCTTGATTTTTTGTAAATACCACTCAATTTTAATAAGTTTGTTGAAACGATAAGATAAAATAGATTCTTCATTTTAAAAATATACTTTTTTAATTTAAGAAAATAAATTGCATTCTAATCAATATTTTGTAATAATTTTCCTCTCCTTGAGAAATATAAAACTATAATAATATTTAGTTTTAAAATCTCTGCTTAAATGTTTGAAATTGTACCACCCTAAAGAATTATAGAAGTGTTTGAGTATATTTTCTCAATATCTTCATCCCCTAATATTTTATCATCAAAAGTTTTCAGATATTATAGGTCTACTTGGCAATCATAATTATGAATTTTATTCACCCCTTAAATGAAAATATTATAAAATACTATAAAACTATAAATATTTTAATATTTCAATCATTTTTGTTTGCAAAGTTTGAGTAGTTACCTATCTTTTAGGCAAAATACACCAATTCTTTAATTCTGATTGATTTGTTAAAATATAATGGATCTCTACAATTCCTGCATTTTACTACTTGATTATAGGGATTGTAATATACTACATAATTCTAGGATTATTAAAGATTATTGCAATAATTGCAGAGTTAAGTTTTAAATTTTATGAATTTGTGTCTTTGGGATTTTGAATCAGATTTTAGAGAATAAGATTCCATTTTAAAATAATATTATTGTTTTAAAGGTATATTCTTAAATCTTTAATTCAGATAAATATCAAACTAAATAGTATAGGGAAATAGTAAATAATCGTAAATTACTATATTCAAGAATAATAAAGAATTTTCCTAGAACTATAAACTAGCTTTTAATCATAGAAAATCTGCATTTCTTTTTAATATGTAACTATTATTACTGGACTATCATTTCTAAAATTCTATAAATAAATATATATATATATAATCAAACTGATTAAAAACTTATCCAACAGCATTCAATTTCATTAACTTCTTCAAATAGTAAATAAAACATCATTTTAATTCAAGTTTCTTACTCTGGCATATACTTACTTTCCCAGTCTTTGTGACAAATATTTCACTTTTTTTAATCCAAATTAGTAGTGAGTGTTTAATCTATCAAAATCTTAGGATCTTTTTTATCTTTCTCCTCCACAGGTATGAAAATCTACTAATTCTTTGTTTTTCAAATTCAATAGCTTAATTATATTTAAATAGTTTTTATAAAATTAATATATATTTAGTTCATAAATTAGAGATTAAATAAAAATCAACAAAATTGGCATTTAAGTTATAAAAATATATAATACTAATTTGCTAATTACAATAACAGTAAAAATATTATAGAATCTGCAATCAAATCACTTTGATTTTTATATAAAACGAAAGTTATTGAATTACTAGGAAACAAAAACAATATGATGAAGTTATAAATAATTAAATTAAAAAAAGAAAGTATCTTAATTCAAGGAGAATCTAATGAGTAACATGAATGGAGCATTTTATTCCATTTAATAAAGAGTATTTATGATTAATCATAAATTTAATTTATTTTAGAATTAATAATAAAAAAATATTTAATAATTATTAAAAGCTTAGAGGTCTAGCTAAATTTAATGATAAAATATGGACAACTATCAAGTGATTAGTATGATGAATGACAAAACTTTTCTATGCTTTCTAATGTATCTTTAATATCATTAAATTTATTTAAAATAAAACTGTTATAAGAGATATTCAAAAAATTTCATAAAATACTTCTAAAAATTTTCAAGATCACAAAGATGAGTATATTTCCAGTAATTTCGTTTGACGTCTTTCACAACAATATCTCTATTAGTTTTTGTATTATTTTAAATTCTACTTATGAGGTATTTCAATTCAGTTCCTTCATTTAAAACTAATATCAATATTTATTATAATTATACTATCTAAATAAGGTATATTATGGATAAATTTAATTAAGGAAGATTATTTATAGCAATGTTTTTAAATGATTAAACTAATTGTTATCAAAATTAAAGTTTTAAATAATTAAACATTTTGGGGATCTTTTATTTATATAAGTGATTGATACATTTACTTATTAAAAAAATCTTAATAAAATTACATAATATTGATTTCTAATACATACTCTAGTTTAGATATTATAAACAATATTAATTCAAAATATTAACTATAATAATAAATGCCAATGGTTATTTTAGAAAATCATTTAAATATTTAAATTGTTTATGAAAATATTTAAATCTTAGTATACTTTAACGATTTTTTTAAGAGGTAATAGATATCTATAAAGTTATTTATTGAAATGTATTTTAATTATTTTTTATAATTATTTTCTTTCATTAGAGTACATTATAAATTTCAAAATTAATTAAAGTTTTACTTAAATCTTATTTAATAAATAAATTAAATTTTAAAGAATATATACTAATTATGTTAAGTATTTCAAATCTATTGATTTAATTAACTAAACTCTGAAAACTCATATATTTATAATAAATGTATACTTTTTTATTTTTTTATTGTTAAGTAATATACAGTTTCAAACATTCAAAACTGTCGGGGTTTAAATTATTTCCATTAGGTCGTTTATTTGCTCAGGTTACTAATTATTTTTCAGATTTCAAACTAGAACTGGAAAATACTGATTGATTTCTTACATAAGTTATGTTATTTTAAAAAGAAAATAAAATTGAATAATATTTTTAATATCAACATATGATACTCAATAATTATTCATGGGAAGTCTTAAAAAGATTAGATATGTTTCATATAGCCTAATTTGGGGGGTAGGAAGTTTCTTGCCCATACATAAAAATATGTCTAATTTTCAAAGAATCTTTATCATCAATTATGATATAGTTATTTTTAATTTAGCTTCAAAATATCATTTTTACCTTAATAATGAATTTATATTTTAATAAGAATCACATTAATTATAAATAAAAACAATTATTTTAGCCTTGTTTATAACATATAATTAGGTAAAGAATAATTATGTAACTTGAAGATTATATATAAATAAAAGTTGTTTAGTACATGGATATGGTAATTGAAATTGAAATTTATTTGTTTCTAAAATTTTTATTGCCAAACAATATAAAATTTAATGTTGGGGAAGGAAAATATTTGGGGCAGGAAACTTTCCCCTTCCCTAATTTCTTTTAATTGTAAACTAAAATATTAATTAAAAATCTAAAAATTATTTTTTTTCAATTTATCTCTCAAATTCATTAATTAAAGAATATTTTTTATAAATATATTATTTTTTTTCCATTTTTAATTTAAGGAATTATTCTTAATAACTGTTTATACTATATATTTTATTATAAAATATTTTTTTATAAAAGTTTTTAATTTATTTATACTGTGCATTTTAATAATTTTAAAACTCATGTTTTATATGTCACTATAGTCAGCATTACTTCTTAACATATCTTTTTTGCATTAATCTGCTTCTTATTTCTTTGAAATTTTCAAGATAACTTAAAAAGCTAGATATTTTACAAATTAATAAATAGATTAAATTTATAAATATTTCTAATTTAATTTTCACTTTTTTATTAAAATAGATTTTCATTATAATTCATAATTAAATTTATTTAAATAATAAGGGTTTTTAAAAATAAATAAGTTAGTAAAATATATGTTATCTTGCGATAAAGTTTTTTTATTAAAAATAATATCAAGGATCATTTTTTCTCTATAATTAATACAAATTTGAAAATTCTTATGCTGTTCACTCATTATTAAAATTAATGGAAAATGTACTTTCAATTAAATAATATTTATTACTCGCATAAATAAAAAAAATAATATAATTAAAAATTTAACTTTATAAAGAAATTAAAAACAATTTTAATTTAAATTATATTTACTAGATCATTTATTTGAATCAGTATTATTAAATATAATTGAATTAGATAATTTAAATAAAATTAACAGTCAATTTAACAAATGAATCTATCTACTTATTATAATACTATAAGATTATTAAAAAAGTATTAAATTATTTAAAATAGAATCAGTTTAGATAAATTTATTTTGATTTAAAATTTTTCGAAAAATGTTCTAGATTTGCAATAGAAGTTATTTGTTTTTCAGTTTTGAGTAATAAGTATTCCTAAAAATAATTTTTTTAGTGAATTCTTTTTTAAGTTTAAAATTAAACACATAACTTTACGTTTGAATAGTATTTAAACGTAAAAAAATTTCTAAATGTTTAGTGATAAAAGTAGAGTTATGATCTGAAAATATCTTTACTATATGTTTAGATTGTAAAAAAGAAAGTAAAGCAAACTTGAATACAAAACTAGTAGTCAAATATTTAAGATAAACTATATCTTGAAAGTCAACTTTTACTAATTAATTAGACGAGGAAGGATGTAGAAAAATTATATTAGCGTGAAACTATTAAATTTTGAATTCTCAAAAGGATTAAGCATATTTTAACATAATTATTATTAATTGCAAGTTATTGTAAAAAATTAATTTAAAATAAATTATTCTTGATTAATAATATTTTCTACTTTCAAGTTATGATTTTAAGAACAATGGCTTTAAAGATATTAGAAAAATTGTAAATTAAATATTGATAAATTATAAAAAAACTTTCATGCATACTCAAAAACGATACAAAATTACAATCACTTATGTTTTTCCATTTAGCTAATTTATGTTTATTCAAAAATTTGGAGACTAAATTGTTCATATAATAGCTGGATAAGGATTAAATTAAATTGGTTTCAAATTATCTCATTCTTTGGATACTTAACAATAAAAAATATTATTTTAAATATATGATTGTTAAATTTGCAAATAAATTCATAAGAACGGCTTTTAAAAAATATTAAGTTTCTGAGCAAAATATGTGTAGTTTCCAAAAAATAAACAAAAAAATATATTATCCTTAATTTTGAAAAATGAATATATTTAAACAGATATATAAGGATTTATAATATTGCTAAAGTATAATTGATTTGGGGAAATTTAAAAATAAAAATTTAACTGTATTTCTGATTAATCTTAACTGCCACTAATTACACATGGCTCTAATCATAATTTGATTCAATCAACTTTTAATTTTAAACTGATTGTACAGTATACATTGTTACAGTTTTAATTACTTTTTTTTAATTTATTAAAATAATTATGACCAAATTGTACATTATACATTATACAGTTCTGATCTTTTTTTTATTTTTAAAATATTAGGGCGTAACAAATAATTGTACCATTGTACATTGTACAGATTTGATTTTTAAAGTTTTTTTAATTGTACAATAGGTGTTTAAAGATGCTTATTAGGAATTATAAATTATTAATTACGCAAATACACAAATATGGTCTTCGTCACAGAATTGCTCTTATAATGCCGCCGTTAGGCTTTTGGGCCTCATCAAGGTCTTCCTCCAAAACATGTGTATCCTCTGTTACTGTCTGCTCATCATTCATCATCTCTGCCTCCCCCTCATCATCTAATCGCTTTTAAAGTACATTGCAAGCTGGGCCTCGCTGAATGGAAACTTATCATCATACTTAATCATTTCCTGGCTGAATTCGGCCATCATCATCCTGGTCTCAAATGACTTCTTGTCTATATCACTTATCTTGTCAAAAGGCAACTGGTTTGATATCGAGATAATCTGGCACTACTGAAACCTAATTATGGGCTGCTTGTACTTGAGATTAGCCGGATACCCATCCCCCTCAAGAATCAAGAATCTCTTTAAATCATCAATCTTTTCTAAATCGTAGAAAATGTCTCTTTTAATCTCGTCCATGATCACAAGATGGGGTTCATACTAAGTATCGGCGCTCTCAATGCAATATGCTCGATTTAGTATCTTAAAGTTCTCGGTTATAAAGATTTTCCTAATGAATTTTGCCAATGTAGTTTTGCCTGTATTAGGCTCACCATTTAGATATTTATTCCATTAGATTTTGTTTATTAATTTATAATTCCTAATAAGCATCTCTAAACACTTATTGTACAATTAAAAAAAACTTTAAAATCAAATCTGTACAATGTACAATGGTACAATTATTTGTTACGCCCTAATATTTTAAAAATAAAAAAAAGATCAGAACTGTACAATATATAATGTACAATTTGGTCATAATTATTTTAATAAATTAAAAAAAGTAATTAAAACTGTACAATGTATGATGTACAATTGAGTTTAAAATTAAAATTGATTGAATCAAATTATGATTAGAGCCATGTGTAATTAGTGGCAGTTAAGATTAATCAGAAATACAGTTAGATTTTTATTTTTGAATTTCCCCAAATCAATTTATACTTTAGCAATACTAATACTTCTCACTTTTTATTTAAAGATTGATTTAGTATCAACCTCTATCATTTATTTTTGTCAATATTGCTAAAATAGATAAAAATAGGAAATTTAAGAAATAAAGTTTAATCAATCATATTAAAGAAATATAAACTGCCATGAATTAGGAGTGTTACTAATAGTAATTTGATTTGATTTTAAAGTAATTAATTAAAGAAATATATATATATAATTAGTGGTCTAGTGGTCTGGCCATAGTTTTTAGTGGTCTACCGGTAAGTATATTAATTAGTCTTAATAACTTAAATGTATTTTAAAAAGATAATGGAGACAACATGCCGGAGACCACCAACTCGGAGATATTCGTGTGTGAACAATACGTGCAGTCGAATCCGCATTTTCACGTCCCCATGAAGAAGGGCAAGGCCGGAGAGCCACCAATCTGCATCGCAAACGAGATCAATGTTACGAAAGCATTTGGATCATCTGGGATAGCAGGGATGAAGCGGTTGATGGAGGGTGAAGGGATGGCCATAGAGTAGAAGTACTGCGGCGTCGACTATAAGTACACGGGATGTTTCGTAGTAATCACATATAACACTCTGCCCTTTGGCAAGATGGACCCCGAGGATGCCAATGCATTTAAGTCCCGGTGCCTACTATGTGAATCAGAAATACCCAAACAAAGCGGGGAGGAGGCATTCCCTTTAACCGCGCCGATGGTCGCCCGCTTCCTGAACGCAAGATTTCACTCCGATCAGAAAGAGAAGAAGGAGGACTAATGAGGGAGTCAGACAGTGGTCAGAGCACAGCAGGAGAAATGACTAGTGATACTGTGCAGTAATAAGTAGTCTACACATGCAATTAAGTTATTAAGACTAATTAATATACTTACCGGTAGACCACTAAAAACTATGGCCAGACCACTAGACCACTAATATAAATATTTAATTAAGATTTAATTAATAACTTCAAATTTAAATCAAATTACAATTAGTAACACTCCTAATTCATGGCAGTTTATATTTCTTTAATATGATTGATTAAACTTTATTTCTTAAATTTCCTATTTTTATCTATTTTAGCAATAATAATTTAAAATCATTAAATAATCGAATTTTGAATGAAAAATAATTTGAATAAATATTTCTATTTTTAAAAAAAAAAATAATGGCATTCACATATGATAACTTGTAATAAAAATTATTATGAAAAAATCATATATTTCCTCTCCACAATTTGAGGTAATTAATTTTTCCATTTAAATGCACTAATTTTGTTATATTTTTAGTTAATGCATTTAGATGTTTGAATATTTTCCAATAAGAGAAAAAATTAATCTTATTTTAATGGAATTATTAGCAATGAGAATCTATTAATTTTTATTGAAATATGGACGATATGTCGTAATTTTGTTCAAGCTAAGTGAAACAATCAACAATTAGAAAAGAAGAATATCAAGTAACATGATATTCTTAAGAAAGTCAAAATACTTGATTTAACAGAAATTAATATAATATTTATAGAAAATCATAACAATTTTTACTTAATTTAAATCTTATTTTAAAGTTGTATCTATTATCAATTTAAAAGTAAAAATTTTATATCTCAAATTTTACAATATTTAAAAACTTAGTATGCTTTTCTTTTAATAGTCTATGTTAATTATGTCAAGAGCTAAATCACCGAATGGGAGAATTTAATATAAATACATTGCTAGACTGTCATTAATCTTAATTTTCATATATTTTTTATTAAAAAATAATTTATTAATAATTATAATTAATCCAGACCAAGCAATGATTATTTATACCATTGAAGTTTGCTTCCTATTATGATGTGATTAAACCATTATAAAAAAGAACTTATAAATATTATGTACGAGTATCGCTTTTGCTTCAATTATTAAAAGGAGCATATCCTAAACATTTATTTAAGATTTTTATATTTATGTTTTCAGAGACAAGATTTTTAATTAAATTAAATCTGATTTATTAAAATAATTTATAATCCTTTCTCTTTTCAGCTAATAAGTCATTATACAGATTTAATTGCCCTAAACCCTAATGCAAATGTGTGTTCTAACACTTATTTCTAATTTCAATAGTTTTACTAAACATTTTTATTAAAATTATAATATATCATGTGAAATAAACTATTTTATGTTATATAATATTAAAAATATTAATTTATTAAAAACAGCCTACTTTTGTCTTCATTTATGAACTTTCTTGAACTAAGAATTTATTCATAGATTCTTCCTAAGTTTATTACTTCTATATCTGAATTGCAAATTAAAAACAAGTAATTTATTGATATGTAATTTAAGAATTTTAGCATGATAAAACTATTAATTTTTCAATAAAATGTAGAGAAAGCCAGTTATTTCAAATATTCTTCCTTTATTTGAATTTTTTTTAAAATAGTTAAAAATAAAATTGCATAAAATATTTAATTAATTTGAATTTACAGGACTCTTGCTGTTTCGTTTATAAAAAGTTTAATATAAATTATTATAATTATTTTAATACTAATTTTAGCTTTAGAAGGACTTAGTTTTAACAAGAATCTTTCAATAATGTGTTTAAAGGATAAGAATTGAGCTATTGAAATTTTGTAATTATTACTTCAATATTGAAAAACCATTCAAAAATTTATTATTTTTACTTAAAAAAATAATTATCTTCAAAGAAAAGTTAATTTAAATACAAATAAATGATAATTATTAAATAAAATTTCCATTAAATAATTTTGATTAGCTTCTATCTTTCAATCTTTATACCTGTATCAATACTAAATAACATTTTAATATAAATTTTTATTAATTATTGGAGTTATTCAAATAATTTACTAAATCTTTAAAGCTTTTATCTAAATATATTCTTAATAAATTTTAACAGTTATATTTAATAACTTGGTCATCTTTATTACAAATGTTATTATTTCATAAAATCCTCCCGTAAATGTCTTTTTTTTATTATTTATGAATTATTATTCTTCAATAGATTAATTATTATTAAAAATGTAAGCTGTTACTTATTCTTTGTAAATTTATTTGATTATTTTTGGATCTAGTTTATTTTATCAACAAGTTTTGGAATAAACATATCATTTTATATTAAAATTTAAAATGTAATCAATATTGAAATTTTAAAATCATTTCTTGTTTCTGCTTCAAACGAACTTAGCATTTTTATTACAAGTTCCAAAATTTAAATGCACTTATTTTGCAATTTCTTATTACCATATCATAATTTTATCTTTATTTTAATATAAAATATACATTGTAATATTATTGTATAATCTTAAATAAAATTAATTAAATACTTCACAATACTCCTAATAAAATTGACCACTTATTTGACTCTCATTTATTACTTTCCAGATTATTAAGTCATTGTAAAATTACTTTATAGGAAAGGTTTGAAGAATTTCTAGAAGCATGGTAGGCATATTGATTTTTTTTGTGCTAAAGAAATGTTGAAGGGTGTAGGGTATATGTTTTCTTATTATAAATCTTTATCTTATATGCAAATATCACAATGTGCTATGAGTTTAAAGTCTTTCAATATGTTTTTTAGATTAATTAAGAATTGAAGATAATTTGTATCCATATTTCAAACTATTATATAATTTACAAATATACCAATAAATTTTCTTATAGTTTCTTCGAAATGATCACGATTTTATTCTTTTATTTTTATAAAGTAAAATAGGTGAAATCTAAACTATATACAAATTAAGAGCATAGTAAAAAAAATTAAATTGATTATTGTTCAGAAAGATTATAATAGGAACTTCTATATTATAAACATGATACTTAATTTATCTAAATATAATTTTTCTTAATGTGAACTATAAAAAAATTAATTTGCTAATTCTAAGCTTTTCAATTTATGTAAATTTCAATCAAACATAATTTATACAGTTCCATTATTCAAAATCTAGATAAAAATAATTAAAAAGCACATAAGCATGTGAAGTAATTAAATGTTTTCTTTTATTTTATCAATTTAAAACTATATATAAAGTTAATAGTTTAAAAGATTGATTCTAAATCGCATTTATTGCAGTAATAAGTATTTTCGTATATTATATTTATAGAGATTAAATAAATAAAAATAAATAATCTAAATAAAGTTAAAAAAATTAAAATACTATATTTTCCTGAATTATTAAATTTAACACAAAAATGTTCCAATCATGTTTCTTAATGAAATCTTTGATAATTAAAAAAAAATTACTTAAAATAACTTTTAAATTAATAGTGGATATCTTCAAATCTGTTTATGAAAAGCAATTTTAATGAACAATTTTTCAGATAAAGTAAATAATTTACACGATGTTCAAAGAGCTATAATGATTTATAATAAATAGGTATTATATAAATTTTTCTTTTATTATAATTTATAAAAACTGTTAGTAAATTTAAGTAGATTAGAGAAATAATAAATCAGTAATAAAATTAAATGTGAAATGGATGCATTTTGTTATAAAATATTTAATAGATAATAAATACACAAATTTAATACCTTTTATGGAAAAATTATTTCAATTGAAATTTATTTTTAATACCCCTATTATAAAACCCATACACACTTGCATTTGATTAAATTCTATCATGATTTTTAAAGCTTGCTTTTTCATTTAAATTTTCATCATCAAGTTGACTACAAATGATATCATTTCTCTTTTGTTATTCAAAGTCACGAGTTAAATTATTATTCCTAAAATGAACTTTAAACAAATATTAAAATAAAATTTCAAAAAATTACAATAAATTATAAATTAAACACTTAGAGAAGAACATTCTCATCATAGATTCTCTTTGTCACAATTTAATATATATATTATGTTAAATATCTTAAATATATTTAATAATTTTAAAATTATCTATTTATAATAGAAAAATTATTATAAAATTGGCCGAATTGATTCATATTTCTATCTTTTAAAAGCCTCAACTTCAAACATATACTCTATTAATTATAGCTAATTTTTTATTTTAAAATATAATTTATTGAAAACTCGCTGCTTTGATTGAATAAGTTAGAGGACCTACTTTCTAAGACATCATCAAATAATATAAAATAAATATTAATAACTATATATCAGTCTCTTTGTAATTCACATCGATAATGGCATGTGAATTTGACTAATTTTAATCAATTTTATTTGTAGTATTCAAGCTATATTTGATTTGTTTATAAGATCCATTGCCATTATTCAGTTACCTCGCTGTTAATTGATTTTTTTGAATATTTAGAATGCCTCTAAACATGAAATTCTTTTTATATTCTCTCTAAAATTTTAATTTATTGTCACTTGTTCCTACCGAGACCCCTCACCACCCCCCTCTCAGACCTAAAACGAGACCCCCCTCCCACCATAACTAGACCCCCTCCCACCTCAACAACATCCCAATTCATATGAAAATTTTGATTCTCGATGTTTTAATCATTTTCCTTAATGACATCTTGATCTCATAATATTATTTTACATAAAATATATCATTTTTTAAAAAATATTTTTCCAACAAATCAAATGCTACTCTTTATTAAAATTTCTTATTTTACAACTTTCTCTACGTCCGCCGACTTTTTATTTTGATGCTCCCATAGGAAATTTATTAAAAGCATATTTCCATTTGACTCAATAATGATATAATACAAAATTATGAGCCAACAAACACATACAACTAACTTTTTTTAAAAAAGTCAATATAAACACTCTATTAATCTGTATTCGAAATATGATTAATTTTTATAATAAATTTTTCTAATTTTATATAATTATTACTAATAATATTTTTATACAAGCAAATAGTTATGGAAAAAATTCATTTGAAAAATATTAAAATAAAATCTATATAAACATGAATTATTAATAAGTTTATAAAAGGACTGATTTAAATATAAATAACTTCTTGATTTATTAAAAGATAGTTAATTTTTTTTAAACTTATAAATAATTCATGTTTATATAGATTTTATTTTAATATTTTTTAAATGAATTTTTTCCATAACTATTAGCTTGTATAAAAATATTATTAGTAATAATTATATAAAATTAGAAAAATTTATTAAAAGTGCATTTATCGAAATAAGAGAAGCATTTAATTTAAAATTCAAATTTAGGAAGAAATATACTTGCTTTTTCATTGATTAGTTGTCTTAAAACCTTCTTTATCCTCTTCATCATCATCACTTTCAACTTTTCTTGTTCTTATTGTTATCACGAAAACTATTCGCATTCCGTTCCTGATCTTGTGTTCGTCAAAACCCGCTGCACTGTTGGAGCTGCAGCTGAAACCTCAGCTACTTCTAAGTTTGAGAGTGCTATATCAGGATTCAAGCTGGAGGAGGAGACTCCATTATGTTTAGCCGAAATTTAATTATTTTGAGATATTTAATAATTTAAAACATGCACAGTCTTAATTTAAAAATTTAAGACTAAAATTAATTAAGACATCACTATTAAAATTTCTCTATAAATTAAACCTATTACTTTAATCACTTATGTTAAAGCATTAAAACTTAAAAAGTTTTAATATGAATGTTTTAAATTATTAAATATCTCAAAATAATTGAATTTTGGCTAAACATAATGGAGTCTCCTCCTCCAGCTTGAATCCTGATATAGCACTCTCAAACTTAGAAGTAGCTGAGGTTTCAGCTGTAGCTCCAACAGTGCAGCGGGTTTTGACGACCACAAGATCAGGAACGGAATGCGAATAGTTTTCGTGATTACAGTAAGAGCAAGAAAAGTTGAAAGTGATGATGATGAAGAGGATAAAGAAGGTTTTAAGACAACTAATCAATGAACAAGCAAGTATATTTCTTCCTAAGTTTGAATTTTAAATTAAATGCTTCTCTTATTTCGATAAATGCACTTTATAAAAATTAATCATATTTCGAATACAGATTAATAGAGTGTTTATATTGACCTTTTTAAATAAAGTTAGTTGTATGTTTTTGTTGGCTCATAATTTTGTATTATATCATTATTGAGTCAAATGGAAATATGCTTTTAATAAATTTCCTATGGGAGCATCAAAATAAAAAGTAGGCGGACGTAGAGAAAGTTGTAAAATAAGAAATTTAATAAAGAGTAGCATTTGATTTGTTGGAAAAATATTTTTTAAAAAATGATATATTTTATGTAAAATAATATTATGAGATCAAGATGTCATGAAGGAAAATGATTTAAACATCGAGAATCAAAATTTTCATATGAATTGGGATGTTGTTGAGGTGGGAGGGGGTCTAGTTATGGTGGGAGGGGGGTCTCGTTTTAGGTCTGAGAGGGGAGGGGGGTCTCGGTTGGAACAGTCACTTAACTTCACAATTTCAAAATTTTCTCTATCTTGATTCAGTAAAATAATTAAATTACTAACATTTAAAAATATGTTATTTATTTTGAAAAATCTAACATATAATTTTTACAATCACTTTTTTAAACTAATTCTTAGGAACATATAAATTATTGAAAATAAATTATATATCTTCCCTAAATATAAATATTATTTTCTAATCCTATTTGTAAAGATTATTAAACATTGAACCTTCAACACTAAGCTAAATTCTTCTTATAAATTTGATTTTTAAGTTTTTTGTATTAAATTTGTAAATAGCAATCTTTTTGTGGAATACAAATTTGTTAATTAATATGTTTTTTAGAAATAAATACTTCCTATATTAATAATTATATAACACAGCAACAATCTTATGATTATTTATTTTCATAAACTTGATATGTTGCATTCCCTTACTACTTAGTCCATTATCTTATCGATCTAAATTGAGAGTTGATTAAATACATAATAATTAATTAAAATTGATTTTAAGATTAAAAGTAAGTGTTAAGAAAATCATAAAATCGAATATTAGCAACATTATCATCGTATAGACCCTCTTTATTCCTTGTAAGCTGCAAAAATATATACATTTTGTAGAAATTAGCAGTATTTATACATTAATAAAATGCATTATTATCGCATTTTCACTTTGATATAGATTTATGATTATAGATTTAGTATTTGATAAAGGCATTAAAGTTTGTGAAGATAATATTTAATAAATCAAAAATAAATATTATAATATTGACATGAGCATAAATCTGAAATTTTTGTATTCTTAAGCTTTGTTTTATTGTTAATATTTTGATAAATTATAAGATATATAATATTATATTAAGGAATAAATGTGGTAAATTATTTCATAGTATAGTAAATATCCAGAAAAAATTTACTATAAAATTTTAAATTGTTAAATAGACACATTTTTCTAATTATAGCACTAAAATTTTTGAATTCAAGCAAGAATTCAATATACCTTGAATATTTCTAAGGGTCTCTAATTTAAAGTATAATTTAAATGTAATTCTTCCTGAACTATTTTTATGTTTTTAATGGCAAATAAATATTATATAATATTTATTGCTAATGTAAATAGTGCTATTTTAATTTTACTGAATTAACTATAATCGGTCCTTTCATCTGTATAAGGCATTACTAAATTAAAAACGTTATGCCTTCTAATTGAACATCTTTGTACACTTATAAAAAATATAAATTCTTGTCTTATTTAAAAATAATTCATACTTTAAATTCCATACCATTTTAAAATACAAATCCAAATAAGATCTTTTCATACATATATTCTTTAAAAAATATTAAAAACACAATTATATAATGATTAAATTTATTTATATATTTTATTCCCGTAATGGCACATTCCATGAATTACTCTGAAAATCATAAATAATTATAGATTAAGCGGTGAATACATAGACATATCCAAATGCTGACATAATTTTATTCACAACTTTGTGTTTTTTAGCATAATCGTCCTAAAATTCTTTCGAAAATTCAATCGTTCTAAGAAATTTGTGAAAAGTTTAACTTTTTATTTAATAAATTAATGCATTTTTAACAAAAATTATATACTTCCTTAAACATATAAAATAATGAATAAATTTAACAATTGTCATTTTTTATTCTTTGAGAATTAAAAGCTAACATTTTATCCAATTTTTACTTAATTTATAGGAAAAATTGTTAAATTTTAATAAGCTTTTTGTATCGATAAGAAGATAATGATTCTTTATTTATAAAATTTAATACTATAAATTATTTTTTAATTATTTGTCTCAATGTTAGATATCTTATAAAATAAAAATATTATGTTTTAATTTTAAATATCTAAATCTAAATGCTTGAATTTGTTTTATAATCCAAATTTAAAGTTAAATCTTTGAAGATTTTCTCGAGATCACTGTCTCTAATTAACTTATTTTGAAATTGCTTAATGGATTATGTGTCTATTTTACAATCATAGTTTAAGTATGTTAATTAATTTTTTTAAAAATTAATAAAAAATAAATTAAATAAATATGTAAATTAATAATCATTAAAGCTGATAAAGTTTAAGTAATTGCAAATCTTTTATGCTAAATAAACCAAATCTCTGATTCTTATTGATTAATTAAGATAAAAAGGATCTCTGCACCTTCTACAATACGTTTCTAAATTGTAAGGATTGAAATATAATATTTTGTTTTATTATTCAGGATAATTGAGGCAATATTTACAGAATTATGTTTCAAAATTTCTTAAGTATTTATGCCTAGGGATTTTTGATTTTGGAATGATATTTTTGGATTCCATAAAAATTAGGTATAATAATATTACTATTAGTAAAATATGAATGATTTGGGTAGATTAAATGAAAATTAATAATTATAGTTTGTGGGAGTTAAATTTGTCCAAATCAAGATAATTTAGTTATATTTATATTTGAAATTTGAAATCAGCTGGTTTTTCTTTTGATAGTTCTATTTTATTGCAATATTGTAGCGAAAAAAATTAACTTAATTCTGTGTAATTTGTTAAGATTATTTAGATATCAAAATAAAACTCTATTTTCAATAAAGGGATGTGAGAAAGTAGTACGGCCAAAATTAAAATCATCAAATTTAAAATTCTCTTTCGAGCGCTTACCATTTGCATGGGTTTGGTCAAAGCTAATTTCCACTCATTTTAATTATTAAATATTAATATAATTTAAATTTACCGAATCCATTATAATTTATATATAATTAATTTTGTATATTTACTTTTAATTTAGAATTACTTTAATTTGAAATCATGATATGATAATTTTATGACAATTATTTATAAGCAAATTTAAATATCATTGATATATAATTCAATTTATAGATTTTGTCTGCTTCGTTTATTTCAATATTACTGGAAATAAATGAATTTTGATTATATATTAATATAAAAAAATATTTAATAAAATATCGTTTTATATTTTAATACTGAATGTTGTAAAATGCCACATGTAGATATTTTTATTGCTTTTATATACTTATATAAAATACATATATTTAAGTTAAATTTTAATGTTATTAATATATTTTAAATAAAAAAATAAAAATAAAGAAAAAGAATTTCAATAAAAAATATATAAATTATTATAATAATGATAAAAAATTAAAAGGTAACATAGGGAAGGATAAACAAATAATGATCTCTAACATTAAATAAAAAATTATTATAGCAATTGCTAGAAAGTCATGTATATTTCCAAAAAAGAATGTTTTAAAAGTATTTTGTGTTATTTTGTGATTTATACGTCATGAAATTGATAAACACCTATATGTTTTAAAGATAAAAACCTTTCATAAAAATCAAGGGAGAATAAAACCTTAGAAAATACACAAAGTATAAATAGAATCTTAAGATCATGACAATGGATATATATGAGAAGAATAAAAAAAGAAGACTACAGAAAAATAAAAATTTTAATATATAAATTGTAATGATGTTTTTGAGTATAAGTTTTCATCAATGAGAATAATAAAAATCATAAAGGTTTGTTAGACAAGAAATTATTTAAAAATAATAAAAATTAAATAAAAT
>ARYC01007794.1:0-25433 GCA_000711775.1 Oxytricha trifallax
TACTAAAGAGGAAGGAATACTTTTTAAGCTCTGCGAGCCAGGTCTCGCTTATTTGTATGCCTTGCTTCTTTTAATCTTTAGAAGAAATAGTGTAGCGTTTTTTTAGAGCTTGTTCAATGATCTCTCTGAGATAACTCTCTATTAAAGTGCCAAGAACACCAAAGATGAAGCTCCTTTCTGGAAGCTTGTTAGAGAGTTGTTTCTTCGTAGGAAGGTATATTCCAACTCTTCATCTATCATTGCATCCTCGTAGAGATTAGTCACTGAAATCTCTGGATAGTTTGGTATTTCTATCAACTTAATTTCATTGTTTTTGAAGGATTTCTTCTCATCGAAGAGTATAGCTTTTAAGAATGATATTATGGTACCTTCCATAGTTGGAAGGAATAAACCCACTATAGTTTATGATTAAATATATGTTACATTTTTACCATGTTGAGTGAGGTATCGATAGAGATCTTCCTTGCTTCTAAATCTTGAGAACATTTCTTAAGCTTGAACTCTCTTCATTGCAGTACTTAAAGATTCCATCATTGTTCCTTCTCTTGTTATTGAATTTCAAATTTTAATATATAGAGTTCTGGATCCTATTGTTTCGAATCTTAGTATTATAGACATATTATAGGATGTCAAGGTGGTAAAGATAACAAAGATGCGTGGAGAAAGCTGACATAATCTGTAAAAAATTTCGGAGATAAAGCTCCTTTTTTTATCAATTTAGTTCCATTAAATTAGTTCTAAATTTGTTTTAATTTAATTAGTAACGGTATTAAATTTCTTTAATTTAAATTGGTACCAATTTAATAGTAACAAAAATTAATTAGTACTTAGTTTTAAACTAATGAAGTTTTAATGGAAAAGTTCAAAAATCGTTTAAAACTAAATTGGTACCAGTACCAACGTGAAATTTTTCTTAATTGGTACCAAAATAAAAAATATAAAGCATGAAATTAGATAAATTATAGTTAAAAATAATGTATAAATATGATCATTAACACCTCAAAATCAACAATTATTGCTGCTGCAATGCCAACTACTATACAGAGAAACCAAAACAAGTGATGTTATTAGAGCTTTATAAAAGAAATTTAAATTTTAATTTAAATATGGTGGATGAATTAAATCGCAAAGCAGCTTTTCTCACCACTGGTTAATTTTAGCTAAACTTTGGTGCCACTAAAAAGGCATAAGTTATAAATATCGAAAGGCAGGTAGAGCTTAGAACACTTGAGTTTGAAACACAGGTCTTTTTCATAGCAGTATAAAATAATAAGGGGAGAGCAGAAAGGAATTTAAACGCAGTTTGAATAAATTGAGGAGCTAAAAGATATGATTTTAGTAATCATTTAAAAATAAAGTTTATAACTTTATAAGTTGCTTCATAAGATATACTAATTTCACTTTAATAAACTAGTTCACAACGTGTACATCATTTCTATTCAAGAAAATCTAAATCTTATTTTTAGGTTGCACACTAAACTAGCAAATTTAAAAATTGATGAGAAAATTTTTGTTGGCAGATGCATATGATTTAAGTGATCATTTAAAAATCTTTATAACTTTAAAAGTTGCTTCATAAGATATACCTCACTCAGCAATTAATTATATATTTTAATATTTTTTCCAATAGATTTTTATTTTATTATTTTATAACTTATAATTAAGTTTTCACTTCTGTTCTTAAAATTTTTAAATGGTCATTTTATTATTTAACTCAAACTTAATTACATTTTATAAATACTTTGTTATTAAATTAATATATAATTTATCATGAAAGTTTTTATTTAATAAGTTGCTTAAAATTTTTTTAAAATAAATAGCCTCTTTCTTTTTCACAAATGCTTTTTTTTAATTTTAAATAATCAATATTGAGAATAATTTTATTGCGCAATCATATTTAAAACTAATTAAGTATTATAATATATGCTAATTTTTTAATTTGCCAACAAATTATTGTTTTTATATACTTTCAAATTTAATAAATTGTATTCTAAAAATTTATTATTGATTTCGAAATTTACTTCTAATTATTTTTGAATATTATATCTTTTCTTAGAATAAATCTTTTCTATTTTTCGACAGTAAATAACCAATAATCAGTATAAAACAATTTATAGTCTACATCACGACTAAGATTGATGGCTTGATTTTAGTATTATACAGTGTGTATGTTTAATTTAATTTTGTGATTACTCATTTACTAACTAACAATCTATAAATTAATATCAATCTTTGTAGTGTTTCTTGTATTTATCTTAATCCTAATTATAAATATGATTATTACTTGAGATATTTCCTTATACTTCAAATCTGACGCTTTTTATTTTAGTTGGCTTTGAACATCGAGATTAGCTTAAATCATTTTGTTGTCTGTGTTTATTATACTATAAAGTGTAGTGATTTATTTAACCTCTCTATTTTAATTATTAAATTATAATAGAGTTAACTTAAAGTAAATTTACATCAAATAATGTGTTATCTTATGTGTCATTATTATTCCTTAAAGCAAAGCTATCTTTTTACATAGAACTATTACTCTACTTTTAATAGGAATTCTTTTTGTTATATTTCAGGAATGATCCCCCATTCGTACTGTTCTCTCTCGATGTTCTTATAATTTTAGATTGCATAAATTTTTCAATGGCATATAATATTTAAAATTTTTTTATCATCTTATTTTTATGCTCTCTCTGTTTAATATGAGGCTTGAACAGCTGAATCTAGTCTAGTTTGTTTTTTTGCTTTAGATTTTTGTTATTCTCTCTTTCATTTAATCTTAATTTGCCAAGGAAAAGTTGAAATTTCTAGAGTGCTAACGGTATCTTTAGCTTTCATCGTTTTTATTTTAATTCTCTTGCTTAATGATCTGATTATTCCCTCTCTAAGAATGATTCTCATTATTTTTCTACTGTTTCATTTGATTTTGATACATTTGGAGCAGTATCTTCTCTAACTTTTCAGTGAGATACTTCAACTTTTATATTAAATTCTTAGTTTTCTTTCTTTACTTTAATCTGCAAGTGATGAAAGTTCTTTAATATCTAAGATATGCTTAGACATTAATTGATCTTTTCAAGACTATAATCGTCTTTAATATCGTAGATTTCTTCCTTGGCTTTTTGTACTTTTAGTTCTGCATCTAACATAATTTTTCTCATTTAATCAATCAACAAATATAACTACATTTAATTCAACCCTTGTTATAAAATAATTAATTAAATGGTCTAGTGTGCTTTTTTTTCAATTAATGAAGTAATTTGGTATTGTGCTCTTTCTCAACTATGGTATCATTTTTTTAAAAACCATGTTTGCGAAGTAGTTGTTAATGTAATTACTAGTTTTATAATTCTAAGTCATTTATTTAAGGTGATTAATCGAATAATCAGAGAGATTACTGGTTCGATTTAGGATAACTGTTATGATAATTCTTTTAAAAATTGCTCAGCCATATAAAATCTGTTATAAAAGTAAAGTTATATTATAAATGCTTGAAATGAAAATACTTTTAATTCAAAGAAATATCTTATAAATGTTACAACTAGTCTTTATCAAACTTATTTTCAAAATGAAGGATATGTTTCTCATGCTCTTTGCATTTAGTCATTAAATATTGCACCTATTTATTTTTATCATCAAACGTGTTTTATAGAGGTATTTAATATTCTTATAGTTCAACTATCATGTCTTTAACTTTGTCTCGAGGATTAAATTAGAATTGAGATAAATCTATAGAAAGTTTCTGCTTTAATCTTTCAACATGTTTCTTTCTAAACTAAAAAATTTCTCTTTATTTTGCTTTTACATTGAAATATTTTATTTCATTGTTCTGAAAAACTATCTAAGCTTTACTTTGCTTTTAATTCTTAACTTATTTAAGAGTTTTTTAATTAGGTCCCTTGAATTATTAACAATTTACTTTAAGCTCTTAAGTAATTTAAATTTAGTAACTGTTTATTGTAAAAGTTCATCTCTCATTTTTATTTTCGAGATATGTAACACTTTATATTAAACTTTAGCATTCTAGAAGTTTTTTACTGCGGTGTAACATTTCTCAGTTCTGTGCTATTTCAGGCAAGAGTTTTGGAAGGCTCTTAAAAATATCTTTTTCATTAATATTATAGGAATTCATTCGAATTTGGGAAAATTCATTATAAATAAATAATTAATTAATTAAATTAGTGGCAGTTAAAGTTGACCAATTTAAACGATCTTAGTCTCATTCGATAGAGAATTCAAAATTAGCTGGACTTTATTATTGGCGGTACTATTTTATTGCATCCCTGGAGCGAGATAACTTCACTTTAATTAAACACCTCTAAATTCATTAAATTATACCCTCAAATTAAAGTGAAGTTATCTCGCTCTAGGGATGCGATAAAATAGTACCGCCAATAATAAAGTCCAGCTAATTTTTGATTCTCTATCGAATGAGCCCAAGATCGTTTTAAATTGGCCAACTTTAACTGCAAAGATTTTGAATTATTAACAATTTATTTATAATTAATTTCCCAAATTCGTATGTATTCCTACAATATTAATCATCTAATTTAGGGGAGCTAAAAACCTGAGATTCTAATCTTGTTTACTTTAGTTAATTTTTATGCATTTTCTTAGATATCTCTTTTCACTAAACTGCAGTTTAATTTATTAGAGGGACAATTTCTTTGAATGCTCTTATTTGTAAAAGAGTAAAGCGCTGAATGAATTTTTTTATCAGTAATTTATTATACTTTTGCTTTATTTGTTTTATTTTAAGTTTGAAAGTACGTTTTGACTCAATAATAATAATAATAATAATAATAATAATAATAATAATAATAATAATAACAATAATTAGATCACATTGAGGTCTCTGGGGACCCCCGATCAAATATATGTTTTTAATATATGTAAGGGTCAAGCCCTTTTAGTTAAGGAGGAATATGAGACATTGGTCAACATCTCGTCGATTCACTCTCTTTTCATTTAGTATTGTAAAACTCCGTCAGTTCTACACCTCTTTTTTTTTGGACTCTCCAGACAAGTTTCTCTTTGTCTGTATTCTTGCTCTTGATTTTGCCTTTTCTGATGTTTTTGTTTCTTATCATGTCTAATCTCAAGTCTTTGTGGAGTCTTCTGTATAGGTAGGTCTGTTGTTCTTTGTTTAGTAACCTTCTAAGTTGTTTATTGTCTTCAGCTTGTTTTGACACAATATATTCTTAAAAACTTTATTAAAGAATTGAGATTCCAAATGCATCTCATATTTGTTTAGTGTCTTCAATATTTTGTGATTTTACAAGGGAATAGTTTTTAAAACAACATCATGAAAATGTTTCATATAAAATCTCTTTCTGAAATAATTCACAAGAGAGTTATAATACTCTTGTAACTAAGGATTATAGGGTAATTAGTTTTGTTTTGATATAATCTTCAAATTTTATTTAATTTTGTTTTTAAGCAAAATTTATTTTACTTATTGTGAATTACAATTCTATCTCTTTCTTTATTCTTAAATTTGTCTATAAAAAAGCTTTGAAAGATTTTTATCTCAACATGATTGCTTTCTTATAATTAAAACCATTAACCTCTGCATTATTTATCTGTTCTTATAAAATTGATGTAGGATTGCAAACTTTAAGTTTATCTCTTTTTATATTTTAAGTGGGTTTACATGTTTTTATAGAGCTGAATTTTATCTAAAGTATAAGAAGATAATCAATTCATTTTAAGAATCTCTCTTTTTCACAATTTTTGCTATGAAAATTTCCCTATTCTCTAATGTGTTTAGCAACTGAAATAAAATTCTTTCAGCCTCTTCTTTTCAATTTTAATCTCTGAATGTCTTAGCTATTTCTATCTTCTCTGCTCATAAATATCTTGATTCAATTGCTCATGATATTTTTTCTTTGAAGCCTAGCTCTATTCAATTTCAATAAGTCGTTACTATAGAACTTTATTTTCTTCTTCTAGATATTTTAAATGTTATTTAAGCTGTTCTTAATTTTCTAAAAAGTGTCCCATATCATACTAAAGTGGATTTAAATTGTTTCTATAAATTAATGATCTGGTCTTTAGCCTACTTCATATTTATTATGTTTTGCTCTTAATATTCTTTAATTTTATCAATAAGTTTTGTTATCTTATAAGTCGGAATTAGCTTAATCTCTTTATTTTAACTACTAAAACATAACTTAAAAAGAATAAGAAAATATGAATTTTAGAGTAGCTAATATAAATCTAATTATAAGTGATTTGGCTATATTGTTATATATTAAATAGCTAATAAAAAACAAAACATATTAAATGTTAAATAAAATAATATAAATAGATTCAATGATACAATTATCTTTACCAGTTTCATAATGTTTAACCAAGAAATGCAATATTTCTTCATTAATATTTATTCTCTAAATTTCATCATAAATGGGAGACTGTGTTTTATTCAAGCGTCTCTACTTTATCAAAATTTATAAGCTAAATTAATGATAATAATCTGGTTTCTATTAATTGTTAAAAAGTGAACCTTGCCATTTTATGACTTATATTCATCTTATTGTTTATGATAGAATTTAGGGATATTGTAATTTAGTTTATTTTGCTTGGTTAAGGGTCAAAATTATGAATGCCGTTAAACAAAAAACAGCTGAAAAGTTTAATTAGCCAATAGATTTGTGGTATCATGAAAATTTATAAAGCTGTACTCTTTTACATCAAGAAGCTCAGTCAATTTCATCTGTAAATATCTCCAAGACTTTTTTTCAGTTCTTTTTCTTCGCTTCCTTGATTAAGTAGACCCAATTGTATTTTTATTGTTGCTTTAAGTCGATATAACTTTAATGATACTCTCATTATCTGATGTCAAGATAAAGTTGATGATTTAATTTAATTTGCCACCCATCTATTGATTCTCTTAATTATTTTTGTTAAATTCCTTCAAAGTTCTTATGGGAGAATACTCCGTTTAAATTATCCTTGGAGATAGAATTCCATATAACTAATTTTAGGGAAGCAAATTCAAGTATCTTTGTGTATTAGAGAATGATGAAACTTGCTTGGTGTATATAGCTGTACTTTAGTTACTTTCGAGATAGTCACAAGGTTTTATCTCTTTTAAGCTTTACTCTACAATAGATTAATCATTAATCAGAAAATTTCTAATCCCAGGTTTAGTCAACAGACATTTTGCTAAAAAGTGTCACATAACTTGTTATAGTTAACTATATAGGTTTTCTCAAACCAAGTATTAATGTGATAATTTTTTAAATTATTAGGAATACATAATTTAAGAACAGAATTGATTTCAAGAGCAATTCGCTAGTCTAAAGTATAACCAAGATTTTTTAAAATGATCATGAATTTGAATTTTTCTTTGAATTTAGTTAAGCATAGTAACAGTTAACTTTAAGTTAAGTTAAACAACATCTCAAAAGCGGCATACTGTTTTTATAAATAACTTCACTTTCTTATCTCTCGTATTATTAAATTTATATGCCATCTAAATTCTTCGATTAAGGCAATACGAAAAAAATTGTCGCCCTAATGTTAGGAAATGATTTAACGATATGATTTCCCTCAACTCTGAAGATCTCAAGTTAACCTAACTAGTTAAATTTCTTTGCTTCCTTAACGCTCAAGATTTTATTGAAACTCAAGCTCAGACTGCAAATATTAGGAAATTGCAATAAATTATCCAATTCACCAAAGTTGTTGTTACTTAAAAAAACAATCACTAAGCCGTTTAATTTTTAAGAATTCAAATTGTCTACATAGTCTATCTATTTTTCAACAAGTGATAATTTTGTTTTATTGCCAGAAAATGATTTAGGTTTTATGTTTTTTTCAAGATGATTTGGCTTAATTTTAATTTATAGTTTTACTCATATTCATAAATCAATTTCATATTTTAAATTTCTGCACTAAAATATTGACTAAAAACTATCTTTGACTGTTGTAACTGTTGTCAATTATCATAAATTCTGTATTAATTATTTGAGTTAATGATTATAATGCTATTATTAATGACATTTTAATAAGATATGGGTGATGAGGACTCACTTAACATATAGATAAAGAAATTACTAATTGAAGATTGCTAATTTTGAGTGTATCAACCATTATTATTACTTTTACAGGCACTTTTTAGAAATTGCTATATTAAGGGTCATTACTTATGCTTCTATCTTTTTGAAATGATAAATATAATTCATAAATAAAAATGAATAATTAATAATGCAATCTCGCATACAGGTTTTTTTATTTTTAGGCAGCTTGTTTATTTTTAAAATTTGGATATTTCATTTTGTTTAACTTAATTAATACTAAATTATTATTAAAATAAGTTAAAATAAAATATTAATTTTATTTATATTAAACTTAATGAAGTCCGAAATATCTAATTAATCCTCTGAAATGCTATTCATAGGTTTATAAAACCCCAAATCGATTTCAAACCAATTAAATTCTCAAAAATTAGAATATAAAGATACAAGCAATATGAAGACTTAAAACTCAGTGACAATGATTCTCCAACCAAGAAAAGTACAAGTAAAAAAGACATTGACAAATAAAACTCAACTTCTACGAAAATCCTAATAATTTATTTTAAAGTTAGAGATAAAATACAAGCACTCACTAGATCCATGAACATGATTAGAGGATAGAAGACAGTGAAGTCGATAAATAATATCAAAAGCTGAAGAGTTAACAAAATAAAGCATCAAATAATCAGTCAATCAATATCTTATTGAAATTTAGTGAATTAAAAAATTAAGTAAGCTCAGAATAGTTAGGGATCAATGTGATCATAGATGGAGAATAGGCACTTGATAAGCATTATGATATCTAAAATATTATTGCTAAATCAATTATTAAGAAGAAGAAAGAATTAGATTCCATTCTTGAGCTTAATAAATACAAGTATGTCACATCCCTTTATAGAGTATATAATATTGCTTATACATTTTAGAGTTAAACAAAATAAGGCCACCAATAATATGCCCAAAAGATAATAAAAAATTAGCTACTTTAGATTAGTAAAGCAGATAAAAAGACTAATATTTTCTCAACAAGTCACTACAAATTTTATTTAATATATAAAATGATTTCAAGTTCTCTACAATTAAAAATTTAGCTTTGTCTGTTGATTTATTTACTTTTATAAGTATTTCTGTACATTGTTTTAATCCCACGGGGAATAAAACAATAACAGAGCTCAAACAGCAGGTTGATCTTCTCCATAAAAATTTATTTAACATTTGTACCAACCCAAATAATTAAAATAATTTTAATATTAATCTCAAATTTAACCTAACTATAAACAAAGCAAATGCGGGACATTAATAAATTGACTTAAAAGAGAATAGTAACTACAAAGATATAAGTTAATTAAAAAGGCAAGAACATGAGGAAAGAGAAAGATTGCTCCTCAATTAAAGTTATTAATTAAGTGAATCTTATTAGGTAACTTATTTAAAAATGATTATGTGTCTTAATTTTAAACAACTAGGAAGAAAAATTTAATATGACTTAAACAAACATAAAAATAGACGAATAAAGGAAGTTTAATTAATAATAGATCGAAGAATCAGAAAAGAAACTCATAAAATAAGCTTTAATTTTTAAGAAAATTGAAAAAGCTGAGCAAGTTTTCTCGTTCGGATCTTATCAAATTGTTTAAAAACCTGCAGATATCAATTCTTAAAAGTATCTTGTGTATGAAAATGTAACAAGCCTAATGAACCAATATAACCACAGACCAAATATAAGCTAAAACCAATATAAATCAAAACTGAATGATAAAATTGAATATAATAAGTAAAATTCAAGTTAAATGAACATTAAATCAGACTAAAAGTCTGATATTTTTTTAAATGGAGTCTCAGCTAGTAAGGGAAGGAATCTTTATTTTAAGAGGTAGAAATATAGTATCAATGATGATGATACCAAATAAAACAAAGAGCTTTAATAAAAACTAAAATGATTATAAGAGGAAACTTTAAAGAAAATGGAAAGTTACAATATTAAGCCCCCATCCAAATGGTTGAAACAATTTTAGATGAATTAAACTATGAGAGAAAGTTCTGATGTATGCAGTCTTAATTGAATAAGAATCAGTCTCTAATATCTAGGAAGATAAAACAACCCCTTTCTTAAATGAATAGAAAGGTTTTGGGATGACGAGCAAGAATTTCAATTAAAGATCTAAGACACCACTCTAACCCAAAGGTATTTAATTTGTTAGTGCTTACGAAAATAAAGTATTCACAGCAAATAAGTAAACAAGATATAGTCAAATCTGCTCAAATACTTACTTTTGGTTTAGATTTATTATAGCAATTAGCCCCTTTGATTGCAAAATACTCAAACATTTTGAATGGCAATAGCAATAACTTGATCAATAAAACACAGACAACACAGCATATTAAACTTATCATTAGAATTTTAATAGCATTACCCTATAAAATGATCATTCATTTATCATGAAGTCTCATCTCTCCCAATATTATGCAGTCGGAAAATTGTAGTGCCTAAAAAACGATGAATCATTTTAATGAGAAGTTTAATCTTAAGGAGTAAAATATGATTTAATAAAAAATTGATTATTTATCTAGAATCATTTTAATTATATATATGGAGACAAGTTTAAAACTAACTTATTTAAATTATTAAAACACTCGATTTATTTATGTTTTGATATGTATTTTAATATTAATTTCATTTAAAATGCTAAGTTTTATAAAAATAGAGTTGGTGGTTTAATATTAATTCTAGACAGAGAATCAATTGGAATCACTTACAATATTGAATGGATCAAATTAAGAATCGTAATATATATCGTTTCTTTTAAGAATTTTTACTCTCTTCAATTTTAATATAGTCTTTTGAAGTTCTATTTCTTCTCTCAAGTTCAAATTCTCTAATTTATAAAATTGAATTTCTTTTTAATTTTATCATTTCTATCTGAAAAATTTTACAAATCTATGATTATTAGATACATATAAAAGATAAAATTAAGACGAATTTATTATGTTGACAATAGTTTGTTAAATATCTTCTGATATGAATCGTATTACTGTTTCGATACAAAACTTATAAAAATTAATTAAAGAGAGTAATTCTAGTTCAATTAATTTAATTTTATTAATATTTATAGGTGGCTAGTTTATTAAACTTTGGCATTCACAATCATGTGATTTACAGGTTCCTTTAATATTCCTTGGATAAGTTGATTAAGAGCTCTGAAGGTTTATTGTAAGTCTCAGTTTTAGATTTAATAAACTTAGCCTCAGTAATTACAAAGAGAATTGCAATACCTATATCATTTTTATTAAGGATAAAATTATAATTTATTTACACTTTTTTACCATATTTTATCTAATTGTTTGTGATTTAAATCAACTTTAAAGTTTAAATAGCATAATTTAATTTCATTTTTTATAATAATTAAAAGACATTTTTTTCAAGTACAGCTTATAGGACCTTCATTAAAATAAACAATAAAATAAAATTATACCTTAAAAAAGATTTTGAACATAAAAGCTTGTTTGATTTCTAATAAATTAACATATTAAATTTTGAGAATAAAAATGCTGCTTCTAATTTAAATTACGTATATTTAATGTAATTTCCAAAATAGAGATCATCTTTCAATATTTTAAATAATATATAGACACTAGAAGAATTATTATTTATAATAAGAAAACTTTAAATTTATAATTAATCTATTAAACTATAAACTAAAACTTATTAAACTTATCAAAAATGGAAAATGATCAAAAGCAGTTTCATCTTCTTCTTCCTCGTCATCTTCATCTTCATCCTTATCCTAGTCACTCCCCTGTCCTCTCCAAGTTTAGCCTTGCGAAGCTACAGTCTTCATACACCTCAGGTCCTACCAGGAAGGATAAAAACAACTTTTAATATATCTTTTTTGAAACTTACATTTTATGTGAGAGCTGTTGGTCCACCTGCGTCTGATTAGTTAGAATATCTTTTAATATATTAAGGTTTTTATTAAATTAATTAATTTCCTATTAAAAAGCATAATTTTAGTAGGAGTTTTTAATTTAAATTTTATGCTATCTATATAAATTAATGCCATAATATAAGCCTCATGAGGTACTCACTAAGAATGTAGGAATTTAATTTTATAATGCATTTAATTGCTTTTTTCATCTTTTATATAAACTCATGCTTTATGTTAATTTTTACACTGCTTAATCTACACATATCGTTCATATTTTTCAAAGTTAAGCATATCATTTATCCTTCGTTAGTGAACTGATCAAGATTCTTGCATGATTTTTAAAAAAAGTGTTTTAATTTCCATTTTTATCAACTAATAGTGTATAGTATATATATAAGTGAGCTTTACTAAGTCTTCATGTGAGTCGATTGAAGTTATTATCTGTTCTAGAATATTTATCTTTTTAAAATAATTAGTTTCCTCTCTGAACTTAATTATATTCTTATATAAATCTTATTTACAATTAATTCTCTTTGTATCAATTAAATTTAAATTAATATACTAGCCAATCCTATTCTTATCATATCATATGAAATTATAAACTTGTAAGATTTATAGAAATTACTCAGTAAAGTTATTAATAGTCTAAAAAATAATAATAATTTCATAATACGAATTTGCAATTTATTAAGGAAGTTTATATATAAAGACTTGAGATTCAGATATTTATTAGAAATCCCTAATTAAAACCAAGGAATGATGATTTATATTCGACATTTCTAATCAAAATCTCTGCTTACATCTTTATGATGAAGAAAATTATGCAAAATCTTTTTTAAATCTTCTATTATGCCAAATTCATCGAAGCCAGTATCAGGTATCTTATCGAGTGTCAAATTGGAATAATTTCGGGAGCTTTTCTTGTGAAAATTACTACGCTTTTTGCTATTAATTGATATTGGGGATCGCTTCAATCTATTTACATGTTGAAGTCTCTGGGATTAATTTACTCAGCTAGTCTGAGCTCCTGCTTCTCTATTTTTATTTGAAAAGTTTTCTTTCTCACAAAATTTTATTCCTTTTTTGCGTCTAATTTTTAATCATTCTCTTCCTCCTTAATACAATGATATACATTCTCTTACAATAAGAAATGAATCTCATAAATGTTTTCTAAATTATTAACCATTGAATAGTCTCGGTTAAATGGACTTTATCTGGCTTTAATCAACTCTCATCTCTAGATTACCCAATAATTAATAGAGAGAGAGTAGAATACCTTCAAGATTTTTCTAAGGTACAATAATTTTAAGTGTTCCAAATTTTAACCCAGCAGATGCTGGTAAATTGATTGAACTTAATAGGGAAGCGTTATTTGAGATCATATTTGCAAGCATACTTTCATTGTTGTTAAACTTTCCATTAGCGAATCCTTGAGCAATAAGGTATCTTTCATTTATTAGAAATTAATTTCACATTAGTTTTAATGGTCAGGGCTTTCTTCGTTCTCATTTTAATTCTTAATTTGTTCTTAAGATTACTTTTGTAGAATCATCAAAGTTGAGCCCTTATTTTATAGAATAACAGTGATTTTATTATTTCAGTAATTTCCTAATCTGTATGGTAATTAAATTGATTCTTAATCGCTAGTTTGAGGATTTGAAGTTTGTACTCTCTAAGACTATGACCTTTAGCATGTTTCATTCGTTTTATGTTTTATTTATTCAACCTGTTGCTATCTTGATCATCTTTACTCTTTTCTCTATTGGATTGTCTTAACATTTTTTACTAGTTTGATTTGTTAATTTAATTATTCCAATCGTAGTTAAAATTCCATAGATCAATGAAGACACGAAGATTGAGGTTAAGAACAAGCAAATTATAAATTAATCATTATTGGCTAAAATTAATTATAATTAGGCTAAAATCAAATTTACACACCCTGATTTGATATTTTAGTTAGGAAAATTAATCGAGCCAATAGTTTTAATTACTAGCCCAAACAATTATAACTATACGCCAATAAGAATTAATTTTTAAATTAATTGTTTTTAACCCCAATCTTCGTGTCTTAATTGAACTTTTGGGTATTAAAACATCGTTAAATCTGCATTTATGATATAGGACTTTATATCTTAAAATTAGAGATTTATAATCAGATTACTCTTCATACTCCAAGTTTCTAACATAATCCATATAGTTAATAAATTTTACTAAGTTGTTGTTTTAAAACCACTGAATAGTGAAACTTACTGGGAAACCCTTTAAGCAAAACTTTGATGTTCGTCTACAGTTTAGCTTCCATTATTTTCTTGTACTTTTTTGATTTTTCTTAGCATCTAACATTTTACCAAGGCAACCCTCCCATAAGCATATATATTAGCATATATCCCAAGGCCTCCTTATCCTCTCGACGATTCTATTCCAGTCCATAATGGGTATTAATTTATGCACATCTAGCTGTACCTGGGAGATTTCTGTTGTTACCTTGTGCCATGTGCTAATTTCTTTGGTTCTTGTTTCGCTCAGCCAGACCAAAATCAATCAAATATAAAGCGCTAACATGTCCCTAACCAGCTATTAGAAAGTTTTATGGCTTTTAGTCTGTATGCACTGTAGAATTGTAATGCAGGCATTCAAGTCTTTTTATCTATAGGCAGAAAATTATGATTAATTGGAACTTACAGCTTGATCAGCTAGAATAAGAACAGTTTTAAGTGAAAACTTTCGATTTCAATAATTAAATAAATCTTCCAAACTTGACCAAACATGTCTAAATCCATAAAATTAAATTCACTTACAGTGCCTGTTCAGTACAAAGTTAAAAGTCCTTCATTTCCTTGCATATGTTTGATGACTTTACTTTCATTATAGATTTATGGGTATTTAGCAGATATTGATTCCTAAATTATTAGTTTAAATCTGTTGACTAATTTATGATTTTATTTTATTGATGGCAGCATTATTTATCATCAAAATTTTTGAAAGGAACTACAATAAAACTTAAAAATTTCATTGCGATATTTTTTGTCTATTTATCAAATCCTAAAGTAAATACTTTAAATCAATTTATTAATATATAACCAGCAAAAATAGTCCAAAGTTATAAAAGAACAGTAAATCTACCCTTAGATACATGATCTTTTTAGAGTTAATGAATTTTTTCCAATTTATATAATAAAATTGCTTTTTTTTAAATATTTATCTCTGATTAATTATTTAAGAATGCATGAATTCGAGCATATTAATTAAATTAGTTATACATAGAGTCTAAATCTTTTTATTTCAAAATTTAATGTTTATTCTTATATTTTTTTATATAAAATTTTTATTCATTCTTCTCGTAAAAACACAATATACTTATTATTTGTTGATATATTTCTGAATATAATAAGATTTGTAGATATATTTTTTATTGGGAAATACAGTCTCAGACAGTTTAGTATATTTCTAAAACTACTTAATTAATAAATATATATTTTTATCCACAAAGTAAATAAGTTCTCGGAAGCGACGTACACGGCATGTCTTATTATGCCAAATAAGTGGTTGGAGGCATCTTCTCAAGCGGTATCACCCACATCCTTATGTGCCCACTCAATATTATCAAGTGCAGAGAGCATGTATGGATGGATTCTAATTAACATAAAGTTCACCAGCAGCAATTTCCGCACGATATTGGCAAAAGATTATGTTTCAAAAGGATTAGTGATTAGAGACAAACACTATATTAATTATATACCAGCAATTGACTTAAGGGAATTAGATCGATTTATCCTGTTAATTTGTTACTTCTTAATATGAGTTTTAAATAATTTTTTATACAAGAAGATTAAAGCTAAAACATATTAATTTTTCTAATCCAAAATTTGTTTTTATAGAGGAAATAAATTGATACTTTATAGATTAACTAGTGACTATTCAAATTACATAAAAATATATTGACGAATAAATTTTTAATACAAAAAAATAATTATCAATATTTAATAATTGTATTATTAGATTTTATTGAGTTTAAATCTATTGATTGGAAATAGCTGCAGAGACCCCTGCGTTATAAATTAAATGGTAAGGGTATTTTAAATATGTTATATAATAATAGCAAATAAAGTATATCTTATCTTACTATTGATATAGGTTAACTCTACTCTTTACAACAGCGTTGTGATGGTTTCAGCACTGACTACAGAACAGAAGGTTTCAGAAGTTTGACAGTCGTAAGTATTCATATCCATTCATTCACGTCATTGACGGTATGATGTGCGTGATTGAAATATCACCACCTAATTTATAGGGATGGGCTTCAACTTTTATTGGTTACTCCTGTAAGGATTTGGAAAGTTCGGTTTCTATTAAAATGTTAAAGGACCTCTACAAGGCCACATTCGGTGTCAACGCTGTCCAAGTATCAAACCTTAGGTTTCCTCCATTCATCAACCTGCGCTGAGGTAATTGCTGATTGTTTCCTCGCTCCCATAGAAGCAGTAAGTATAGGCGTTCCAAATAGCCCTCTAATCTTTATTAATCTTAATCAAATATTTATAATTATATGCAAGAGCTCAAAGTTAGAATATAAACCTTAATTTTTCTCAAATAATTTTTATATATTATAATTTGTGAAATGTTAAAGGCTAGAATTAATAAATTTGGCAAAAGCACAATGAATTAAATTAGATTTGGTTTTTAACTATGATTTATAAATAAATTTACTGAGCTTCACATCCTTGTCAAATGTATAGGAAGTGTTCAAAATTACATGAACTATCTTATAAAAGAGTCAATTGAAATTAATATTCCTTATGATAAGTCAAAGTAACAATATACATCTTTAATAATATTTTAAAAGCTAAGCTAATTTACTTTTATAAGGCTGTGTTAAAGCAAAACTCCTAAACACAAGATTTTGCAACATGGAATGCCAAAATTTTAGATTATAGGTTCTAATTTTTATCTTGATAATTAGATACTCAATAATTTTTACAAATATTGAAATATCTCATTGATATATACTCTAACAAAGAAAACAATATATTATCAACGATTCCATAAAATTAACTAGTCCTGAATATAAATAAATTATTAAAAATAGAGCTGTGTTAAATCCTTATTTAATCAAGAAACTTATCATATTTTTAAATAAAGTTAGCTAATGGCTAAATCAAGAGTGTATAAGCAAGTAATAAATAAATTAATCAGCACTGAGAAAGATTCCAATGCTATTCAGTTTTAATCATTTGCTCAGCAAAGTCTCTATAATGTTATTAAGATTATAAGTAATTATAATTTATATTGATTAATAATATGTATCAGTTTTGATTGATAAGCTGCTGTCCTGCATTTCTTAATTTAAGGGCTACAGATTACCATCCTAGAATAGCCTTATATTAATAACTATCATAAAAACACTCAGTTAAAGTTGATATAGAATCGGTAACATTTTTATTAAAATAAAAATGCAACAAAGTTATGGTATTAGTTATTCACATTTCATTGGGAGAAAGTTTAGCGACTAAGTAATAAAATAGACTTGTTATATAAAAATAAAAGTAAATGGAAAATAAGTTGAAAATAAATAATATAAAATATAAATTATAGCTAATTTGATTATTTTAATTAATATATAAATAATGAACTTTTATACAGTTATTTGATTGACTTATTTTACAATTTTGATGTAAACGGCGAAATATATTACACTTTAGATCTTCTAATATATGATAATCTTCCAGTGTTAGAACTTATTCTTCTAAATATCATCACTGTTGTGCTCGTTCATGAGATTTGAAATCATCAATTCAAGCTGGAACAGTCAGTGGAACCACAGATTACGATAAACTTGAAGTGAAAATCATCGAGGCTTTTTATCAAAAAGTAAAAGCATCTCAAATCGAGATCAACAAAGCTATTTGATCTCATTCTCTACGGATGTTTAAGGTCCAAATCATTATCAACTTTAATTGGCTCTTTTTCTAAGATATATCTTGTGGCTTTATTATTATCACATTTGTCTCATGCAAGTCGTAACAACGCTTTATCAATCTAATAATAAAAGATTTGATTATATATACTTTTTATTAAGATATTTTCTTATGTTTAATCATAATTTTTAGCATTTATAAAAAATTTAAGTTAAAATAATTTATTGACTTATATACTACTTGAATCAGCAAAATGTCTAAAAAAAAGACTTAAGACAGACAATTGTTATGAAGAAATACAGCTTCTACTATTATAATACAGCATTTAATCAAGCACCTTGCACATTTCTCGTCTCAATAATTGATTTAAGGAAGATATTTATTAGTTAAATCTACTCTGCTTTGAAGCTAATACCTTTTTTTAACATTAAAAATATGATTCCTCAGAAATAAAGAATAGGAGACTTAGAGATTTATTATTAACTAAATTAGTGGCTGCTATTGTTGGTAAACTTCTAGAAAATATGTCTGTTTAAAATTTCGGAAACGCTACATTGCTGATTCAAATTTCGATCAGCATACACAAAATTTTGCTCCCCTCATCTACATTTCAAAAGTTACTAATATCAGTTTTGGCACTGGAGACTTGACTTATATAGAGTAATAATTGATTTTTTTCCTACTATTTTTGTAGCATAAAATAAATTACTTATATTCACCACTAAATATTAAAATTATGCTTTAATCATTACTTTATGCTGTAAGGTCTTTTTAATTAAATAAATTGTAAGTATAAACAGGTAAAATATTAATTTGAATTGTAAATTTTGAAGACTATTTACCTATTTGGTTAATTATAAATTTAAATGTCCTTTTGAAGTCTTAAAGTATTGATGAGAAAGTATTGATTTCTGATAGAGTTTGAATTATGTGTAAATATTAAAAAACTATTGTGAGTCAGAGTCTCGATTTTGTGTAATATCAAGCCATTCATCACTTTGAAGAAACAGACTATAACTGATGAAATTATGAAAAATAACTAGAAAAAATTAGAAAATAAATTTGAGCATTATAAATTACAATAAAACTTTAATGTAATCTCAAAATTACTTAAGTATAAATTGGAATATATTTAGTTAAGACCTTTATAGGATTGTTCATATTGCTCGTGTGCATGCTAAAGGTATGTACTCTTGCTCGCCATCCTTTGAATACTCAGAAAAGATAAATAGAGTTGGCCATCGAGGTTTTACCTTCATGCTACAAAAATATTTCCTAAATTCATTTGACAATTCAAAAAATATAATAGACAATCAACCAAGTTGTTGCAAAGAAATGAAGACTCATTTATGCAAATGATGATGTTATTGACGAAAGAGTGATAATATTTTATTTTCATTATTGTTTGTTTTAGAAACTTCTTTTATTATTATTTTATTTTAATAGTATTTATAATATTTTAAAATTACTTGTTAAAAATAATTTATTAGTAATATTGATATTATTAAATTAAAAGTGAAAAAGATGTCGTACTTGAAGACCTTGACTGCTGTTATGAAAGGTGTTATAATCTTCATTGTCTCTTAATTTGAAATTGATGGTCTAAATTTATTGATCTTAATTATGAAACTATTGATTCAGAATTGGAGTACTTCGAATCAAACCCTGAATATCAAGAAAGTTCAAAAGCATAAGTTGAAGATGCTAAAGATGACTTATTTCGTAACTAATACGTGACACTTAGGCACATCAATCATTAATTGAACAAATTTTGAGGAGCTTCAACAAGAATTCTTCAGTGATAACACAAAACTAAGTTGATGTATGGAATTAATTTATTACCTTTTAAACTGTAACTTTTTTTAATTTATTGGATGGGAGATAAAATAAGAATTAGCATAGGAATACATTAATGGGAAAAAAGATCAAAGTTTATGCAGACAACATTGAATTCATATTTGACATAGGAGATAACCTAGATAACATTAAATAAAAAAACATAGATCACTTAAAAAATTATGGCCTAATCATTAATGATGATAAATGCGCTGACATAATCGCCTTGAAATTATTAATAGTATATTTCCCCGAAGGTCTAAATAAAACTAGCACTCATTATGACTACAACAAAACCTCAATACATAGGAAAATCTATAAAACTTTAAAAGAGAACAAAAGCTGCTTTCATATAAAGAGGTGACACATTCTTCAGAGTAATTCCTCCTAATAGACTAAAACTTATTGAACACTCTCCCTTTCCTAACTAACATATTAATCATCTGATCAATCTAATAATAAAAATACCAAATTTATAAATTTTACAATATGCCAGTCTTTAATAATGATTAGATAGATAAATATGAGACTCTTTGGTAAACCATCATATTATTATATAAGGAAGTTAACTACCACGAACAAAAGTTAAGGTATCACAAGTCAAAACTAATTTTAAAATATATGGTAAATTCCCTAATGGTATTTATCATTAACCTAAAGCTTTTAGCAAACTAGTTAAATGTAATGTAATTAAAATTTGAGGCTTTTTTGGGAACAGTATATTCGTGTTTCAAAAGAAATAAAAGAACTCAGACAGAATCTCAGCATGCATATCCAAGGAACTACAATTAAATTCAATCCAGACACTGGGACAAATATTGAGACAAAGCTGAAAGGAAAGATAATTAATTGAAAAAGATAACTTAAAGTCATAAGACAGAAGATATGGGTTTTAACTTAAATGGCTTCATCCTCATTTCAAATTTAAATAAATCCGGGAGTTTACTATGGAACTCTGTGTGAATACTTTTTATTTTATCATTATTATATAACAATTACGATATTTTGTTGTGTTTATAAATAACTATAAAAAACAAATAAACTTTTGTATTTATTTGAAATAAAGGTAAAATATGTGAGTCTTGATTGATAAAATTAATAACCATTAAAAATGTTTATTTTTAATACAAAAAACCAATATACTTTTTAATTAAAATTGTTTATCTAATGAATGAAAAAATACACTTTAATTATAATTATTTAACTTAAATGCTAATTTACTCACATTTATTGATTAAAATAATGTTCCTATAATATTGCATCTGAAATCTTTTTAATATTAAACTTTTATACACATTAGAGTAACTACAACCATTCTTGAAATAATCCAATTGAATGCGAGAGGAATTAGTTTCTTGTAATAATTAATATCACTGTTTTAATTTAATTATTTATAATGACTACAAGTGATTATTCAAATAAATATTAATAAAATTAATGATGCATTTGGCTTTCAATCTCTATAAAACAAAAATTATATAAAATGATGTTCTCTTGCTTCAGAGTAATTATTTGCTGTTAAACTTTGATAATTGTTGAATGGAATTAAAGTTTTAAATTATTGTTGGTTTGCCAACCTACTTTTATTAATATAAATAAACAATAATTGAAATTTAATATTCTTTAAAAGATATTAAATGAATATAAATAAAGTATTTTTACACTCGATAGAAATCATTTTAATTATGAATAAAACAAATTTAAGGTTCTTAAAGATAATAAGAATGATCTGTCAAAGGCTCGTTGATTGCAATTCTTTAATTTTTGACACATTATTTTCCAGATATCTGAATTGATACTTGTCTTGACCCCACCAATAAATAATTCATAATCTAATGTTTAAGTTATAATATGTAAGAAAAGGTTATTAAATTGGTAAGCTTAATAAAATTCAATATTGAGTATTAGATAATTCACTAGACTGCTCAAGGTTTTTTATGTAGATCTATTGATTAGTCTTGCAAATACTATCAAGGAAGAAATGCAGCACTTGTTTGTTTAATTAGTAATTTAGTGAAAATATCGATTACGGCAAAATTGATAAACTAAAATATTTGATAGAAATATATGATGAATTGATATTAAAAAATAGATAATAATGATATAAATTCATATGGTAAATTATAGAAAGCAAGAAGGGATGATTAAGGAATTTTTAACAATAGAAGCTTAGTCAATAATCTGAGAATTCTAAAAAGTACATACTTCATTAAAATAATGATTTCTCAAAATCAAAATTATTTTTAAAAAGATTGACATTAAACTACCAACAATGTTAATTTAATCATCAATAGTGTTATAAATGAGAGTGCACGTTAACAAATATATATATGATTTAATCAAATTTATTACAAAAGATCTAAGAAAAATTTTGAACATCTATTCTTAATTAATTATTCATTAACCTCAATGTATGAACTTAGTCTTTAGATATTATCGAAATAAATGTGTTTTAAGAATGGTATTATGCCCATCATCCTTTAGACGCTTTGAAATCTTCTACAATTTCCCATAAACGATATATATGTTTATTTTAGACGTTAAGAAACATAAAAGATTAGTCAGGTTTTGTTGCTTAACTTTATGGTTACTCAATTAAGGGGAGGTATTTGTAAAAGTTTGCCAAGAAATTTGTAAACACTTTAATAAGAAAGAATTTCATATTAGAGTTTGTCTAAATTTAAAATTCAAGTATTTTGGAAATCCATTCCCTAAGATCTATTTCCATCTCATTCCTAGAAAGGAATCAAATTTAAGGAAAAAGAAAAAATATAATTTAATTTTTTTTAAATTAAAATTTAATATTAATTAATCAGAAATCCAAGTTATTAAACATGGATGATTCATCAGCCGATTCTAGTCCTGGTATCGCTGCCGCTGCCATCGTGATTTTAGTAGTAAGATGCAATTTCAATGAACTTATGCATTTGTTTCTTTGAATAGACATTCTTCTATTTAAAGGCGTTTTTCACTTCCTCCTTGTTCTCATCGTCAACATCCCAATCATTTTATTAGATTAGGGAGGAATCTGATCTGGCTGTCTACCTTTCATTTTTATATTTATTTTTTTAAATTAATTATAATAATTTATAATTATATTCTATATATACCCAAAAAATGGCGATCATAAATTTAAATATTCAAATTTATGATAATATTTTAGCCCTAATTTAGAGAAGATTATTAAAATAATAATAATATATAAAAAAAATATATTTAATCCATCAGCAGTTATTGCAGTAAAATGAGAAAACGTGAAAAAATTAAAGAAGTAATAAAATATTCTGATTAGTAAATTGATATAATTATATTTTTAATAAATATATGTCCAAATTAGGTTAACATGATATAAGGAAATATATGAAAGTTTTCAATGAACTTGCAGGTGTAATTTAAGCATTATGGAGTAATAAAAAGTAAGATAGAGGAGTTAGCATGTTGAAAGAATTAAAAGATTTACATTTGAATATCTTGAATTTCACATATAAAATGATCATGAAAAAAGTAGATATAATTAATAAAGGTATTCTAAACATAAGCTATTGCAAAAAAGATGAATGATATTTGTAAAGTAAAAGAATTTTTAGAGGTTCAAAGGGTAAATAAGGAGAAAAAATTCGAAATAAAATTAAGATATTGTATATATTCTATAAGTATAGTATGAAAATGTCAAACTATATCTTTTTGATTTATCCTCATATAAAATTGTAACTCAAAATGTCAAAAAAGTTACTAAAATCATCATATATTTGCTAAAATTATATAACTTTACACTAACCTAGGGTCATGAGTGAACACATCATACATATTTACTATAAAAAAATTTTTAATAAATTAAAACCTCAAGTTATCTCAATTATATAATCAAAATATTGAATGACCAGATATGCATGGTAAGACAAATCTATTAAAATGCTAATGAAACATGGATATATATTTTGTTTAAACTGACAATTATCTGAGCTTGTATTTAATTTCGGCTCCCAGAAAGTATTGAATTTAGTAGCCCAGCCCTTAAAGCCTAGATCTGTACATTCTCACAAATATTGGGCTTAAAAAAGACTAACTAAACCAGTTACAAGGATAAAGTACCAAAATATTGGCTTCTTAGAATTGAAATTTCTTACAACTATAATAAAGCTATCTTAAACCATAAAAAAATATACTTAAATATATAAAACTGTTTACTAACCTGAGGCCATGAGCGACCATTGCATACATATTCACTAAAGACATGTTTCTAGCTATTTAGAAATCGAATAATCTCATTTGCATAATTAAAATATATATTATTAAATTAGAAAGTTATTTGCTGGGTGAGGTACCAATCAAAACCCCAAAACCCTTTCAGTAGTTTGATTGAGTTTTTGATTGATAAAAGTAGACTATTAGTGCATAAATTATTAGGGTTTTAATAGGGTTTATGTAGGGGTTTAATGTTTAAATATTAGTATTTTAAGTGATTATAACAAGCGAGTTTTTAAAATATTTCACACAAACATAAGCTTAGAGTCATATGGCAGTTCTCTAAATTTTATCTTTTTAAGTTGATGTTTGATTGTTTCTATTGTTTGCTAATTCTCTTAGCTTGGCTTGATAATAGTTGAATATGCAAGTTCTCTGAGACCTCCATTTATTTTATTTTTATCGAGATATTGTTTGATTCTCTGCTTAGAATCTCTCACACCCCTGCAGCTAAAGTAATCGTTTCTTGCCATGTCACTCTCATTATTATTACTGCTAGAGCCCAGATATCCCATTAAGTGTCTCCATCTCTCCAATCCTCTCTCTGGGAAATATCCAGGAGTGCCGTATCATTTCCTTATGCAGAGGCTTGCACTCTTTGAGCTCTGTTGAAGTCAATAATAAAAACTCTAAGAGGCTGAAAGTTTATCATGATATTCTCTGGCTTTAAGTCTCTATGAACATAACCAAGCTTGTGAAGCTCTTCAATCCCCTCAACTATCTGCTAAACTATCTAGCCAATTTATCTCTGACATCTATTGTCAGATAAGAATTCTCTGTAAGTCATTTCAAGTAATGAAGCCTAAAGGCTACATGATCTTTACCAAGTAAAAGAGCATCAAGCTAGATGATATGCCTGCACTCATTTAACTTTGCCTTTTAAAGAGCATAATACTCATTTGCAAATTCCATTTGGAACTTGTCATCAGCAAGGAAGTAATTGAAAGGATATATCTTGTAAGCATATTAGTCATCTGTAATGATTCTCTTCTCTATTTTTCTTCAAGAGTGAGGAAGCTTTCTAGGCAAGAATCTAAGTCGATAATTTTTAATATAGGAATCTTCATTGCCTCTATTTTAACCATGATTTTATTGATCTCAGAGACTGGAAAAGTTCTTGACTGCTTTCTTCATTTTAACTTACTTCTAGACTTCAACTCTAAGAGACTCCACTGGATTTCTTGATCTCCTCTTTTAGAGAAATCTATTCCCTGTGGGTTCATGAATAAAGAAAAAACTTTAATTGTGCTTTTTCTTTAAGTGCACTTTGAGGTCTCTAGTATGAGAATATGGCTTCTCACAAAACTCACACACATACTTCCCATCTTTCTTTAAATGCTTGAGATATAACCTTGGCATATCGTTGTGTATATCTTCAAGTGTCTCTTATAAGTTGACTTGTAAGGGAAAACTTTATTGCATTCTTTGCATTTATAGTCAACTTTGGCTGTTATTTATTAATGCTCTATGGCTGGTTGTTTAACCTCCTCCTC
>ARYC01007795.1:0-24861 GCA_000711775.1 Oxytricha trifallax
AGGAGGTCTCTGTTGAGGAAATGGTGAGTTTTGATTAAATGAGTTCATCTTTTGTAAACTTTAGTCGAATCTTTGATATTGGAAAATGATTGTCTCAGATTGTAAGTGCTTAAGGTCAAATTAATGTAATTTATGTTAATTGCTTGTTATATATTCGGAATTAGCTTTTTGATTAAGAGGTTCAGGAGGTCTCTGTTGAGGAAATGGTGAGTTTTGATTAAAGGAGTTCATTTTTTGTAAAGTTTAGTCGAATATTTGATATTGAAAAATGATTGTCTCAGATTGTAAGTGCTTAAGGTAAAATTAATGTAATTTATGTTAATTGATTGATTGTTATATGCAATTAACTTTTTGATTAAGAGGTCCAGGAGGTCTCTGTTGAGGAAATGGTGAGTTTTGATAAATTGAGTTCATCTTTTGTTAACTTTAGTCGAATCTTTGATATTTGAAAATGATTGCCTCAGATTATAAGTGCTTAAGGTCAAATTAAAGTAATTTATGTTAATTGATTGATTGTTACATGCGGCAATTAGCTTTTTGATTAAGTAGGTCCAGGAGTGCTCTGTTGAGGAAAATGATGAGTTTTGAATAAATTGAGTCATCTTTTGTTAACTTTAGTCGAATCTTTGATATTTGAAAATGATTGCCTCAGATTATAAGTGCTTAAGGTCAAATTAAAGTAATTTATGTTAATTGATTGATTGTTACATGCGGCAATTAGCTTTTTGATTAAGAAGTCCAGGAGGTCTCTGTTGAGGAAATGGTGAGTTTTGATTAAATGAGTTCATCTTTTGTAAACTTTAGTCGAATCTTTGATATTGGAAAATGATTGTCTCAAATTGTAAGTGCTTAAGGTCAAATTCAAGTAATATATGTTAATTGATTGTTATATGCAATAAGCTTTTTGATTAAGAGGTCAGGAGGTCTCTGTTGAGGAAATGGTGAGTTTTGATTAAAGGAGTTCATCTTTTGTAAACTTTAGTCGAATCTTTGATATTGGAAAATGATTGTCTCAGATTGTAAGTGCTTAATGTCAAATTAAACTAATTTATGTTAATTGATTGTTATATGCAATTAGTTTTTTGATTAAGAGGTCCAGGAGGTCTCTGTATAGGAAATGGTGAGTTTTGATTAAAGGAGTTCATCTTTTGTAAACTTTAGTCGAATCTTTGATATTGGAAAATGATTGTCTCAGATTGTAAGTGCTTAAGGTAAAATTAATGTAATTTATGTTAATTGATTGATTGTTACATGCGGCAATTATCTTTTTAATTAAGAAGTCCAGAAGGTCTCTGTTTAGGAATTGATGAGTTTTGATAAATTGAGTTCATCTTTTGTAAACTTTAGTCGAATCTTTGATATTAGAAAATGATTGTCTCAGATTGTAAGTGCTTAAGGACAAATTATAGTATTATATGTTAATTGATTGTTATATGCAATAAGCTTTTTGATTAAGAGGTCCAGGAGGTCTCTGTTGAGGAAATGGTGAGTTTTGATAAATTGAGTTCATCTTTTGTTAACTTTAGTCGAATCTTTGATATTTGAAAATGATTGCCTCAGATTATAAGTGCTTAAGGTCAAATTAAAGTAATTTATGTTAATTGATTGATTGTTACATGCGGCAATTAGCTTTTTGATTAAGAAGTCCAGGAGGTCTCTGTTGAGGAAATGGTGAGTTTTGATTAAATGAGTTCATCTTTTGTAAACTTTAGTCGAATCTTTGATATTGGAAAATGATTGTCTCAGATTGTAAGTGCTTAACGTCATATTAAAGTAATGTATGTTAATTGATTGTTATATGCAATTAGCTTTTTGATTAAGAGGTCAAGGAGGTCTCTGTTGAGGAAATGGTGAATTTTGATTAAATGAGTTCATCTTTTGTAAATTTTAGTCGAATCTTTGATATTGGAAAATGATTGTCTCAGATTGTAAGTGCTTAAGGACAAATTAAAGTATATTATGTTAATTGATTGTTATATGCAATTTTCTTTTTGATTAAGAGGTCCAGGAGGTCTCTGTTGAGGAAATGGTGAGTTTTGATTAAAGGAGTCCATCTTTTGTGAACTTTAGTCGAATCTTTGATATTGGAAAATGATTGTCTCAGATTGTAAGTGCTTAACGTCAAATTTAAAGTAATTTATGTTAATTGATTGTTATATGCAATAAGCTTTTTGATTAAGAGGTCCAGGAGGTCTCTGTTGAGGAAATGGTGAGTTTTGATAAATTGAGTTCATCTTTTGTTAACTTTAGTCGAATCTTTGATATTTGAAAATGATTGCCTCAGATTATAAGTGCTTAAGGTCAAATTAAAGTAATTTATGTTAATTGATTGATTGTTACATGCGGCAATTAGCTTTTTGATTAAGAAGTCCAGGAGGTCTCTGTTGAGGAAATGGTGAGTTTTGATTAAATGAGTTCATCTTTTGTAAACTTTAGTCGAATCTTTGATATTGGAAAATGATTGTCTCAGATTGTAAGTGCTAAACGTCAAATTAAAGTAGTTTATGTTAATTTATTGTTATATGCAATTAGCCTTTTGATTAAGAGGTCCAGGAGGTCTCTGTTGAGGAAATGGTGAGTTTTGATTAAAGGAGTTCATCTTTTGTAAACTTTAGTCGAATCTTTGATATTGGAAAATGATTGTCTCAAATTGTAAGTGCTTAAGGTCAAATTCAAGTAATATATGTTAATTGATTGTTATATGCAATAAGCTTTTTGATTAAGAGGTCAGGAGGTCTCTGTTGAGGAAATGGTGAGTTTTGATTAAAGGAGTTCATCTTTTGTAAACTTTAGTCGAATCTTTGATATTGGAAAATGATTGTCCTCAGATTGTAAGTGCTTAAGGACAAATTAAAGTAATATATGTTAATTGATTGTTATATGCAATTAGCTTTTTGATTAAGAGGTCCAGGAGGTCTCTGTTAAGGTAATGGTTTATTTTGTTGAACTCTGCTAGCATTATCAATTCCTTTGTCAATCTTTGAATAATTATGTGTTTTTTATCCTTTTGAGGCTTCCCTACTTCTTGAGATTTTTTTACTATAATTGATGATATTTTTGTTCAGGTCATTCTCTACGCACGGTGTTCATTTTGTTCAGTCAAAATAGTTTCTTTTTTATTGATATAACCACTATTAAGGCCCAGTTAAGAGAAATTTCTCGTCGATTAAGCTTAGATAAAGCATTCATATTGATATTACATCTCTTTAATTTCTTGTTAGCTATCCGTTCAAGTATCTTGAAAGCTATATCCAATTTCACTTTTTAATAAATACTTGCGTAGGATAATAGTAACTGTAAGATTGAAAGATTTTTATATTTGTTTTTTCTGATTAAAATTTTACTGCCTTGTTGCTGACGAATTCGACATATTTTAAGAATTAACCAAGTTAATAGCACTTTCAATGAGAGTTTATTATTTTTAAAGTAAGTTGTAAATCCCTGAACATAAAGCCATTTAAATTTTAGAGAATAATAAATATAACATGATGAAAGTAATCTTGAATATTTAAATTACTTATCTGAAACATAATTTATATAAGCTTCTTTGATATCTTCTTTCTTCTCCTTAAGTAATTTTTCACAAGCGCTGCTACCAATAAAACTAGCAGTTAGGCATGATAATATAGCGCATGAATCCTTATTGATAAGGTATTTAATTTAAAATGGTTTTGAACTAGATCAATATAATATGTGCCGAGGCATTCTTTGAAACTTATTCCATTTTAGTTTTAAGATACAATTCCTTCATTAAATGTTATTTATTTGTTTTTGAAACTAAATCCATTTTATTTTAAAGTTGATATTTTTTCATTAAATATTTTTAATTTCTTTCCAGTGATTAAAGCTTCTCAACAATCTTTCCATTAGAAATGACTATCCGAAAATGTGTCGACTTTACTGGCTTGGTGACTCTAAGCTAATTGCGTCTGATCAGCAGCCAATAAAAAGATACTTACTGAGTATAACAGATCGATCTCTTTATTTGTGTTGCAGATCTCTTAATACTCCATCTTATTATAATAGAATTAATTAATAAGCTTAAGCCCAACCTAATTAGAGAAAACTAGGTATCTGTAATGGGATCCAGGATGTTTCCCATAGTCTGGTATTGTGTAAACTTATCGAGATAACAACCAATTTGCCATCCTTAAGCTTCTTTCATCATAATAACAAATCAGTTCAAGGTCTTGCTCACTTCTGATGAATACAGCATGTGGATTGCTTCATAAGAATGTTCCTTGCCACTCTTCATGAGCCTTCTGATCACAATTAGTTGCCTAAATGTTACTTATAAGATCATTCAGGGACTGTTTTAAAGATGTCTATGTAAGTAAGAGATCCTTAAATTCAAGATTGCGAAGATGCAAATGCTTAGTTGGGTTTACCGGATACTTAGGCAGAATTGCTCACTCAACTAATATCGGGTACACGAAGATTAATAGAAGAGATTTGTGTGATGCTATGGATTTAGAAGTATATTAATAAAGGTTAAGAGATTTATTAAAATAGTCTCATTTTTGTCATTTTTGTTTTTTTTGTGCAGATCATATATATACTACTATTGCTACTTTTACTACTATATATTAATATTATTAGACTGTAAACTCTACAAATTAAAAACTTAAAACATGTTTCAATGTTATAACATTGATTAATTGAAGAGTATTAAGTATATTAAATTATTTGGAATTTAATATTGAACTATTACTTTACTTATAAACATAAATATATTAAAATAAAGTATTATTATAAAATTTATTTTATTATAGTTTTAAAGTAAATATGAATTTTATAATATTATAATTAATTATTGATGAAATAGGTAATTTTATAAATACAATTAATCATTTGATTATAAGTAATCTTAACTCCCATGAATTAGGAGTATTCTCAATACTAATTTGATTTGAATTTGTATATTAAATAAATACATATAATATTTGATGTCTAGTGGTCTGGCAGAGTTTTTTGTAGTCTACCGGTAATAGTTTTTATTATGTATTTATTATTACTGATACATATGGATCATTACTATGTTAAATCACTAGATATTTCTCCAGCTTTGTTTCTGACCACGGTTTGGTGCTCCTTCTGATCGGCGTGAAATCTTGCTTTCAGGAGGCATGCTACCTACGGTGCTGTCACAGAGAATACCTCTTCCCTGATTTTATTGCTATTTTTGATTGGCAAAATGAACTTCTTGATTTAAAGGATATTGAATCTTTGGAATCCTTCCTGCTAAATGGCTGAGAGTTTGATAAGACTGTTATGAAACATCCCGTGTACTTGTGGTCCATGTCTCCGTACTTCTGCTTTGTGACCATCCCTTCACCTTCATCAACTGTATCATCTCAGCTGTCCCAGATTTCTCAAAATGGTTTCGTGAGATTGATCTCGTTTGCCATTATAATATGTGGCTCACTTGCCTGGCCATGCTTTACTGGAACGTGAAAATATTAATTTGACTGTACGTATTGCTCACAAACAAATATTTCTTCCAGAATGTGATTAATTTCTATCATTCTGGTATTTTTTTGCACATATTTTAGCATGCTGGGAATCCTACTGTTCTTGCGCTTAATTAGGAGATCATGCATGGCATCAAGAATTTGAAGATGACCCATTGCTTTTAGATCAGCATTCTAAGGGGAACTGCTATAACTGTTTTGCAACTTGAGAATTTTTAGGATGCATAACTTATATATCACCAACCTAATAAATGTAATTAAAAGCAAAATTCTTTATGTATGACTGCTGTCTACAAGCACTCATAATTATGATTATAATATAAATAAAGAATCAGAAATGAAACAAGAATAAATTTTAGGGTGAAATTAAATTATATTACTGGATTTAATTAATGGAATACTATTAAATTCCACTTAATTCTCCTCTTACTCAAACAAATAAGCGAATTAAATAAGAAAACTGTCCTATAAATTGGGATCATTTGCTTTATTCAGAAAATGATTTTATTTGTATAAAAATTATCATATTTAGGCAAAAGATTTTGCATATTTCAAAAGATGCTAATAATTAATGGAATCTAGAGATGTTTTGCTAGATCACTTTAAGAAAAAATAAGTAACTTAACTTCTAATTTAATAACTAATTTACACTTGATAACATAAAAATAATAAAATACAAGTTCAAAATTAAAAAAATAAATTTTTGAGAGGAAAACTTGTCGCTACCATAAAGATTAATTTAAAAGTAAAAAATTGATGGAAATTTGATAATTAATAAATATTGACAAATATGATGAAAATGACTATTTTCACCATGTTTGGACAATTCAGAAGAATTTGAATAATCCTTAGAAATTTAACTTTTGATATATCCAAATCGAGGTCGATATTCTCTTGATGATACAAGTCCTCGGCCAACTAATCTAGATGAAGGAAGCCACAAATCGTAGTTATTTGAGCTTCACTATCAAGCCTGACTCTGAAGAACCTCACCAAATTACTATTTTAAGAGATAGCTAGGCCGATAGCTAAATGAGATGTAAATCACAAGAACTTTTTGCAATAAGCCAATTGTATTCATAAAACCTTGATTTATAATTTGCTTGCTATGAATAGTATATAAAATTGTTCAGCGTCTTCTAAATACTAAGATTATATCTGCAAAATAAGTCACTTATCTGCAGGTAAATTTTTCAACTCACCTTTTTGAACCGAAAATAGCTCATTTTACGATTCTCCACTATTCATGTGATTAATGCCAAGAAATGACTTCTTTCAGGTAAGGCACGCTAATTTATATTTTAAATGGCATCAATATGGGTTGCTGTTACCTCCACTCTATTAGCTTCAATAGTAGGTGCTCACAGCATTCGAGGTTTAAAAACTTATCGCAACAATGAAAATTTTCTTAAAAGTCAAAATTTGATAAAAATATGATAATTTATAAATATTGGTAAATATGATTAAAATGCCTGTTTTCACTGTATTTTAACACTATAAAAGAGTCTTTAAAATCATGAGAAATTCAACTTTTTATTTTGATTTATTTTAAATATTTCAAATCTATTTTGAAAGTTATTTACTTTACAAGAGTTACAATAAATGCATTCCTTAACTTTTTAGCTAGTACACGCATTTTATAGCAATTGAAGTATATGTAGATATTTACTTACCTTCTTCACATCTCAAATACTCAATTTTATATATTTTATTGAATTCTTTTTAATTAATTAAAATTATATTTTAAATCTTTCGCATTTTAGAGGTAATTATTAAAGGCAATTTTAGCAAGACTGCTAATATATTAAAAAAAACTGATTAAATGTTATACTATATATTGTTAAGTTGGTCTTATAGACCCAGCTGAAATAATTTATATAATTGGGGTTTTTTTAATTTTTATAGAAAAATTCACACTATTAAACCTAAAACCGATTTATTTTCAAACTTTGTCTATACATTAATATGAAAATACTCAAAATGCAGTTAAATGAGCGTCTTCTTTGAAGAAAAACAGTTTGATTAAAACTTCTGGTGGCAGAATTGTCTAAAGAGGCTTAAAAATTTATTATTATAAGGAAATGTTATATTGTTTTGCTTTCTCTACTGAAAGCATTATCAGAAGGCTGACTTCTACAGACATTTAAATGTCTTCCCTTGGCTATTATGTTGTATTTTTTATTAATATTTTTAGGCTCTGTAGCTTATTGAGCTCCGAAAATTGGTGTAATTTTAATCAAATTTGTATAGGAATAAAAGGAACATATTTAATTGTGAATCTGTCTTGACTTTTAAAAGCTTGACTCACCATTAAATAATTTACTCAGTAAGAATTTTGTGTAAGCTCTTATTTAATTGCTTTCGAGTTTTATGCATTTTCTAATACATTCAAACCTTTATTTTTTCACATTTAATATATTTATATGTATTTTTTAATTTAAATCTTCAAAATCTTTAATTAATCATCCACCAAAATAATTCAACCATGAAATAAGTTGTTAAACCAGCATCTTTTCTAATACCCCCAAGGATTATCATAGATTTTACCTTGGCTTTCTAGTTATTTACTTTAATATTATAATGAATCTCAGACCGAATCTGTTAAATGAAAGCGTTGAAGGTAAGTTAGCAAGTCTTAACATTTAGATGTGTTGAGGGTTAATACATTCTCGTCAGCATGAACAAACTTAATATTTAGCTAAAATAGTAAATAATGAGAGAATTAATTAAGTAAATCAACTTTACATATTTGTCTCTATTTATATTAATTTTATTATATTTTAATCTCTTTACCAAATATATTTAGCTATATTAACTATAAAAATATTTAAATTTAAATGCTATAAATAAAAATAAATATATAAAAGATAGTGACATATAAATATATATATAAATCCAGTTTTTCTAATTAATTAATTAATTAATTAACCTTGTTATATGAATTACTAACTAATCAGACAACTACTCAATCTCTTAGAAGACAACTAATTTTGACTCATGATGCTCTTTGGTGTGCTAGCTTCTTCTGATCTCTTGCCCATACGGTTCGATGACCTTGGTATGCCACTTATAGAGCTTCTGTAGTGTCACACCACTGCATGAGGATGGTGAAGACCTTGGCTTGGAGGAATGGAGACTTGGCTCAGAGCTTCTTGAGTAATATATGCAGTTTATCTTCTGAGTTCTCAATCAGGAGCTGCAGCCTATCCTGTATATTGAAGACCTTTGAGTGGAGAATGGTCTTCTTGTAGGTGGCAAGCTCATTCTTCTTAAATGAGCGAGATAAGTCCTGCTTGAAATGTTAAAGTTCTGTGCTAGAGCCGGTCACCATCTGCTGGTACAGGCCATTGTTGCTTTAGTCTCATGAGTTGCAAGTACCCTTGATGACTTTATGATCTTGTTGATCATGGGTAGTTCTGGAAACGATGTGAGATGGTGACGGTAAGGCTAATAAAAGTTAAATACTCTTTAGCTAAGTGAAGGTACTTCATGAGTTTAACTTCTTCAATGTCGTTGGCGGCCTCTCCATCCTCAGATTAGTCCTGCACATGGTTTTTGGAGTCATATTTTTATGATTAAAATCAAAGTTTAAAAAATATAATATTTAAAAAAAGTCATTAACTTATTAGTATTCAAGATTTCATTAAATAAGTTTAAATTTATTTAATAGTAATAACAATAGTAATAGTAAATCTAATAAGAATATTTCATCAACTTCATCATCATCATCCTCATCCTCATCTTCATCGTCTACATCGCCAATATTGACTTCTTAAGCCCTTTTCTCAGTCATTTCTTGAATTCATTCCTTGTTGATAACTTTATTCATACCAGATGCACCCCTTGTAAAAATAAAATGTTAGATATGTTTTGTTGTAATTCACATTAATATTGAATCAAAAGATGTTTTTGATCAAACATTTTTGAATTATTAATTTCTTAATTTGATTAATTAACAAATTATCACATTTTCGAATAGGGGTTGCTAGTGGTATCTCACGATTTTCAATGAAAAATCTAGTAAGAAGGAATCTCCGACTTAGACAAGTATTCTAAGATCAAGATAATTTAAAATCATTATTTTAAAGAAAATGCCGAACTGAACTTTTGAAGACCTAATATCATAATTATTTAGAACTGGTAGATTTAGACATTCCTCAAACTCAGGTGGTCCAGGGTCATCCGGAACTTGTGCCGGAGCTAATGCCTGTCAATCTGAGAGATCTGAGGGACTATATGCGTGATGTACTCGCGTAGCTGCTTCCTTTTGTTGTCAAAAATGAGATATTAATTTGTTGTGTTTGGGATTCTCCTAGGCAAGAAGTAATCACTCTAGAAAGTAATGTATTCGCCATGGCGTATGTATTAAATATTCAAGAATCTGATAAAATAGATATTAATAATCAATAATCTTGATTTATTATTATTATCTACTAGCTAACTCATTATATATTTTTTAGACTTAGCTCGTAAATAATATATACTATTATTTTAATATAAATTATATATTAATAATGTTTCAGAAATGATATATTTTCATGTCTTTAAAATACAATAATAACTCTTATCTTTCTCACAGACATTTATAATTGGTTGATATATTGTCTTCCAAGTATTTATAATTTTAAGCATGAGTTAGATAGACTTTCAATGAAAAAAGTTCGTTCAAATATGATTATCTAATTATATTCTATGATAATTTCATTATAATAATTAATAACATTATTTTTTAATCAAATATAAGTATTATAATTCTCTTTTTTAATTACTTTCTCATTCTTTAGCAAGCAATTTTACCAATTTTCATCTAATTAAGAGTAATTTTGGCAATGTAATAAAACTTACCAGTTGATTGTTTGAAGAATTCATCCTTGCCTTTCCAACTAATGTTTTTAAATCTGTCAGTAATTAAAACAAATGTTATAAGATTTTTCAAACAAGGCATCCCTTCTTGAAGGTGATGGCCTTGTGGAGTTTTACATATTTAATACTCAAGACTAAATCGGACCTAACAAAGAGGAAATCCTTAGACAGAAGCATCCTCTTGAGCGTTTTGAATTACCCCCAGCCATATGCTACTGGTATCTTAAATGATGTTGATTAAGATGCTACAGTAGTTATTGATGCTGTTATTACATTATACTTAGAGGATATTGGTAAGGCTTTCGAGTAGAGTGTTCAATCTATCATGTAAAGCACATTTGCTTATAAAGCAGAGGGATCTAAACTCATTTCAAAAATTTGACTCACCAATATTACCGGTACATCTTATTACATTACATTACATATTGTAAGCATAGTAGTGTATAGGGTCAAAGGAACATCTCTAACTGTTTGGTCCGAGAATCCACAGCGGTCGAGGCCAGAATGGCAGTTATGTCTGCAAGATCAGTGATCTATCGATAGGTGCCCAGGTAGAGATTCTCCATAACCTTTACCAAGCTATCTTAGGGTATCTTCTCTGACTGTTCATTTGTTTAATGTTTATAAGCCACATCATTTGTGTGGTTTTATACTATAAACCCCCACCTCTTACTTCGTGAATTTTTTTCCTATTTGATAGTGTTGCTCGCTGTCGAATAATATGATTAATATGATCCATCGTTCCTCGATGCTTGCTTGATACATATAGATGCATTTTGTAATGAAAGCAAGCTCCCCGAGCGGAGGCTCGAATCTCATTGATGTCCAGGACGATCTCCCTGTGCTAGGGTAACATTGTCGCCGAAGATTGTGGCTACAACATCGCGAAAATCTTTGTACGTTCTCTTACCAACGGTTATTTCCAGGAGGCACTGCAACTTGGTTTAGAAGATAGTGGCATCGAGTTTGAGCGTGGACATGAAGTATGTCAGCACGTGTGGTAGTATAATATAATTGGTGACTTGTTACAAGGGTGAGCATGTTTATCATGAGATTGAGGTTATAATAATAATAATAATAATAATAATAATAATAATAATTAGTAGTGGATATTAGAAATAAATCAAACTCAAATTACACCTTTTAATTGGTAGCTTTTTATAATATCTGATTAAGGCTATATTAATCTAATGTAAAATTTAAAATTTCTTAAAAGCTACCATAGGTTTATAATAATTAAAATACTTTATTTAAGCTTGAATTAAGAATAAGCAACCACCCACCCTTTTTCATCATTAGTTGTACTTTTATATATAATTATTCTTAATTTTAAGATTGGATTAAATTTAAAGTGTTTTTATATAAAATAAATGTTATAATAATGTTAGTTTACATCATCTTATTGTTTTTAAATAATAATATATTTAACAAATTTAATCGTATATCACTTTTCTATAATCCTCATTTTAATCTTAGTCATTTAAAATATCATATTTTATAGTTAATATATTTAAGATACAAGACCGTAAAATAGCATGAATCAGATTCAATACCTAATAATAAAATATAATTAATATGAATACATATGTATAATTGATTAGTTATATAAATTCACTTATAATATGTTAGTTTTATATAATTATTCTATTAAACTCTCTGCATTAAATCATTTATTGTTGTTGTTGTTGTTTTTGTTGTTATTAGTGTGAAATCAATCATTCTTATTATACAATTTATACTTTTGCAAGAGAAAACCATTTCTATTTATATGTTAGCAACAAATTATGCAGATATTTTGAATTTAGAGGACTGGGAATTAATTATTGGAGCCCGAGTGTCTAGATAAAAGGCTCAATTCTTTTAAGTTTTTTCATTTATTTGTTGCTCAATAAATTTCTTTTAGAACTTTTGCATCCTTTAGATTGAGAATTTAACTTTAATCGTTTTAGTTACTCAGTTATCAATCAGTAAGAGTAATTTATTGATGAACTTCGCTTAAAAAGCAATGCAATAGGTTTATAACTTAGGACTCATTTTACATATTTACTGTTTATATCACATCAATATATAGCTCTAAACTCCGAATATAAACGCTTTTCATCATTAATAACTCGAAAAGCTTGTTATTTCGTCTAGAATTTATTTAATAATTCCAACACCATACCAATTCCTTACAAATCAAAGCACCAATAAACCTTATTAACTAGACTTAAATGACTTACTTTTAAATATCTAAAAGACAAGCCTTTTGCTGAAAAGCTTTTTTGAAGCATCAATCTATGTTATTTTAATGTTAAGGGATAATCACATGATGAGAAAGACTATTGACAAGTAAGTACTGCCTATATTTTCCCAGCATTAAAATGATATTTTTTATAGTTTCTTTGTGTTCATGTCAATCTATAATAATAATAATATAAATATATTTTATATATAATGACTCTATCTGAGGACATAATGGACCATGACCCAAATTGACCATGAATATGTTTCTGCCTGTTTAGAAGCTCAGACCGATTTGTATAGTTAAACCTCTTATGAGAACTCTCTGAGGTACTTGCATACGAAGACAAATCTTTATATAATCCTTATATAAAGTCTATAATTTAAATTTTGTTACAGGCTTGCTTATACACTACCAGTCATAAAGCTATAAAGAATATATTATCACTTTACATAATTTTGTAATAAAGTCTTGGGACACATTTGGCTTAATTTATTCGAGATTGTCTTTTACTCCAATTTAGGGAAGATCCATGAAGGCCCCAACCACAAAAAAGCTTAAAAGTACATTGATAAGCAATTATTAGTCTGCAAACTCATCATATGGGAATATTCAAGTTGTAGATATAACATTACCGTTTATTCAACTATCTTACCCACAAATTTATTGATAATGTCATTTTTATCAATGAAATCTGATTTGCTACATCGATCAAGTCCTCAGCCTGTAAAAATATCCTGAAAATCATACTTGAATATGAATAATATCAGCGAGACTTATCGATACTTTATTGGAATCATTTGACTAAGCCTTAGAAGACTCTAACTACATTGAGAGAAACTGTGAGAAATATGCTTTTAAGCTTTATTAATTATGCTTTATATAATAAAAAAATATGCATATTAAAAAGTGAAGATTTAAATAACTGGTTATAATTCTATATATATATATGAATTAATTTATATCAAAGTTCTATAAAAATATGAAAAAGTATTGCATACAGTTTATATTAGTTACAACCCAAAATATTATAAAATGATAAAATTATATAATAAAAAATGAATATGTGTAAAATTAGCTTTATAAATTTATTAGATTAAAAAGAAAATACTTTCTTATTAATTATTCAACTGATTTCGATAATTAAATTAGAGAAGTTCTTGTTATTTATTGAAATATTTTAATCCATTTTAATTACAAACAATTAAATTAAAAATCAGTTATTTTAACTAGTAGATTAATCTACATTATTATTTTCATAAATTCAAGGTTAACATTGAAATTAATAATTTTATTACTGAAATTTACTAATGTAAAAATAGTATTTATAATATTTAATAATTGATTAGATCATAAGTTTTTGAATAAATTAGGTATAAAGGTTGACATTATTAAACTGTAACAATTTTATGAATAAAAATTTATAATTTTGTTTGTTTATTGTAAACTGATTAAATTTCAATATAACATTGTAAAAATATTTTGTGGCATATACCTTATAAGTTTGAATAAATAAATTACAATTAATTATACATTAATTTTTAATTATAGTAATTTACTTTTATTCGAATTACTTATTGAAGTTGCAAATCCTAAAATTAGCTAAGAACTTATAAATAATAGAATTGAATTAATTATAACTAATAAATTATTGATTGTTAACTTGTCATGTTAATAGAATAAGAACTATTTATAAGTCGCAGAATACAGAGAAGCTTTAAACAACTTACACCCAAGTACTTATAAGGTTTAAACCAATTCCCTTACAAAGACAGTTGGGTTGACTAGTAAAGTAATATAAATTTAAATCGAAAGTGATCTTCTAAATAAAAACTAGATTGACTTAGGAACAGAAGCCCCTACTACCTACCTAAAATGCTAAATATATGAGAGTATCTAACTGTAATAAATTTATATGAAATCGTCTTCACTTTTAACAACCATGAAGAACAAAACATTCTTGATCCTCAACATCAAGAAAGCTATGGGCTAGGTCTCCATAAAGAAAGCTATTCTCACAATTCTAGTATAAAAGTGCATAGATACAAAAACCTTGACCTTAACGAACCAATGTCACTCACACAGGAAGAACTACAAAACTATTAAATTAAATATCTAAACAATTACTAATCACATCAAAATCTAATCTTCATTGACTATCTTAAAAATTAAAAAATACAACCAAGCAATGGAAATCTGGCACAAAGGCGACATAGCAATTGAAGAACAAGAGTATTGAATAACACCTCTAAGATGAAAGATATGCTGCACTACTTCAGTCCTATATTTTAATATTAAAATAACTCTAAGCAATACATTAAAATCCTTTTTTACAAGTTTGCAAATCCAGCAACAAAATCTCTTCCTCTTGAAAATTAATAAACTAGGATGGAGTGAAACAACAACATCCAGAGAAGCCTTAACTGTATAGCCTAGAAAAGCTTTAACTCAATCCAATCTTAGTAATTTCAGAGAATGTTGAAAGGAAAGAAATAGATACAATCCAAATTGACACATCATTAAAGAAGCCAAACCAAATAATCTTCGATAACGTACTTCATAAGAAAAGTCTAACTGGTATAATATCATCTGGTAAATTTGATCGGGAATTAAAAGTTAATTTTAAAACAATCTAATTGATTTAGTAAATTAACTGTAAACTTTAAATGTAATTCTAATTAAATGTTTTATAAATAATTTAATTATCAAAAGAACAGAAATATACTCTAAATCTCTCATACTGGGCTAATTATTTGCTAAAATAGATTTAAGTTTGAACAAAATACAAATTCTGGCATGATCTAGATAAGCAAAATATTATCGACTTCAAACATTTTCATGTAAAAGAACTAAATTTAATCAACTTCAACATTAAGAGGATTACAACTGTCAACACCATAATTGCACTTTAAGCTGATGCAAAACGATATAACCCCAAATAACTTAGGAATTAAATCTCTCCTCATATTCAATAACTTAGCATGCTCAGAACCAAACTCAAGTGTGTAATATTGGAGGTATGCATTTAGTAAACTCAAGTTATTATTGAAGTAAGAAGCTAATACAATCAAATAAAAGTGGTACAGCGAATAAATAGTCAATAACAAATATTGGAAAAAAGTATCAAGATGGAGGAAAAAGAGAAAATTAGATTTCTATTTAAAAATTAGAAAAGTATATGGAAGTTCAGAACATTTATTATGAAAAGGACTATATTTATCACTATATATAAAAATCGTTGTCTCCAGAGACTTCATTGACATCATATTATTATTTTTATTAATTATATACTCATTATTTAATTAATTTTATAGGTTAAATATGAATCTGTTTTTATCGCTTATAATTGCTTGTATTTTAAAATGATTAAGTTAGAGTTTGGTTGTTTTTATTATTCATTTCTTTTATTAAATTTAAATTCTAAAATGAATAGTTGAAATAAAAGTTAGAACTCTAAGTGTTAACAATCATTTTTATATTGTGAAAATTTTATGCTTTGATAATATTAATTTATTTACTATTAACATGAAAATAAATGATTTTGGTTTATATAATGTATGATAATTTAGTTAGCACTCTATTCTGATGGAATCATTGCCATTTTATTTTATTGAAGTTTACATATTCTCTGCTTCATCAACTGTATATTTTAAATCCTGGTCTCCCATTGATGTCGTTATTGCTGTATTCATTATGTACTTTTCATGCTCATGTTGCTGAAGTGCATGATATGATTATTCTTTAATCAGTAGCCGTAGTATGTTCTATATATATATATATATATATATATATTCAGTAAATATTCAAAAACTTGACTAAATGTATAATAATAATAATAATGATAACAAAGAGTAAACAATTTTTATATTGATTAATTAAAAAACATTAAATAGCAAGTTAAGTAAAAAAATTATAAATTTTAGAGTTAGTTCGAGTTCTTACTTTAATAATAAACTTATTTACATTTTAATCACAAATATGAATCCAATAAACTTAACTCTTTTATATTACTTTCATTTATGATTAATTTGCTTCTTAGATTATATTCCTTATTATTGCCATATCGAAGATTTAAAAATCTTAATTAAACGATAGATCATATTTTAAAAGTTATATTTACTTTCACATATTCCATACCTAAAAACAATACTTTACTCAAATATAAACAAAAATATTATGATTCTCATTTTTTGATTATTAAATCATTCGCTAGCAATTCTAAGTATATTGCTAATTATTATAGTGAGTTCCATGACATGGGTTTCTGTTAGTATCGTATTTACCACTTAGCTGGAATACAAGTCTGTAGCAGATCTTCATCTAGGCATTCTTACTGCTTTTCACATTTCTGTATCTTTTGTAGTAGATTTGGAAGAATATCTAAACCTTTTGTCGTCAAGAGCTTCTTGAGGAATCATGGATTGATTGTTTTCTAGTTTGGTCTTATTTAAACTCCCTATTTAATTCATTATTGAAAACTTTTCTAGACATAAGCTATCAAACATATTTTAACTTTCAGTTTTTAATGGAAAAACGGTATTGTAGAGACTAACAAGGGGCTTCAAATGACTCAGCTGGAGCTATCTCACGACTATGGAACGTTTAACCCAGTCATCCACTTTATAATCGAGCATCAAGATTTACCAAAAGGCCTCATGTAATATTACCAAAATTTCTTTTCACATGGCATTTCTTGAGTTGTATCATAGTTGAAGCAATTTTAGCATGCAGTGCTTTCCTCTCGAAGCAATATCGTATTCCTATGAAGGGTAGCATTCTTTTCACTTTCTTGTAGTATAAAATGCCAAAGCGGAATCTCTTCTGATCTTAAAGAAAGCGATTTAGTTTCAAAGACCAATGAAAGAGGCACTTGATTACTGAGTCAATCTGATGAAAATACTCTAGATTTATTAATGTTCCCAAGCTCTCATTCTTCATATCTTCAATATAACCTCATCTCACCAAAGAGAACAGGCTCAGTTGGCAAGAGTATATAATTTATCAGTGTTAAGAGGAATTCAAGTTCTCTAGATTTATCATTACATCTCAGCACCTCCGTGCTTCTTTACTCACAATATTAGCTCTAATTAAGTTTAACAGATTTCATGCAACTAGGACTATTTGACAAACGCCAACACTAATCTTTCTACTGCCCAAGTAGACTCAAATATTGTTGGCATTTCTATAGATGGTCACGTTATTGCTGGTTTATCTTAAAGCATTGGTGCTTTAAATAAATGTGATTTTTGTAATAGTGTCATATTCAATTTTGAATATGTCTCTGCTTCAACTATCTTTCTCCCAAACTTTGTTGCTGTCAGGTAATGCTACCAAGTAATTTTCATTCAGAGTTTAATGTTCAAGCAATCTTAAAGATCGAAATATCTGAGATAAATATAGTTCAATGTTGATGTTATTAGTGCTCGCTCATTATTCAATCAGAGTTTATATAAAAACTAAAATTATTATAATAAGAAGAGTATTATTTAACATTACTTTCAAAATAAATCTATTAAAGTAATGTAATTCATCCACTTACCATCTTTATACGTTGTTAAAGAAGTTCCTTTAAAACTATCTCTGAATAAATATGCCATTATTACATTAAGTTCTCGCTCAATCTTCATCCTTTTCTTAATTGTTTTAGTTAAAAGGGATTACTTTGTTTAATAAATAAACAGGGTGATACCTCAGTGATGATTGATATAATTAATATTGGTATTTTTAATTGTAATATGAGCACTATTACTCTCAATTGATTGCAATCAAATAACTTCTATTTGGTTTACACATTTCCTGTTCACTTAATGAAGATGTTTAACAAATTTATGGCGCTTATAACATAGTCATTTTAACAAATTGATAGTCATATCTTCAGAAAATTAAACCATATAATAAATTTATATATCTCCATTATTTAAATGAGTAAAAGAGATTATTTTTATGTAATGAGAACTTTCATTTTACATCAACACTGTCAGATCTCTGTAAGTGAGATCTTTCCAATTTATGGTAGGTCGATTTAATCACTTTTATTGATGATTTATTGTATAGAGTTAAGCAATCAATTCAACTTTGTTAGTAATTATCAAATATGCATAATTAACAAGCTTTATTGTTACTTATTATGATAAGGTAAACTATATAAATGCCTTCAATAAGCAGGAAAATACTGGTGGCTCTAGTAAAACTGCAGTTCACTCAATCGAAATGTCAAGTGTATAAGTTAAATAAATATAAATTATTGAATTAATACAGAAGTTATACCAATATGGGGCAATTGTGTGGCAAAATTGAACTTTGAAAAAGTATTTAATAATATGGAAATGAGTGATTGTGTTTGTTATCTGTTTGGATAATTAAAAGCTTTAATATTTCTTTAAATTAATAATTTCCTAGAATTGGAGAATTAAAATAAATTGAGCTTTTAAAAGTTTATATTATGTTATCTCTATCAATTAACTCTATTTTTATAAACTAATCTTATCTAGTATTACTAAGAACAAAGTATAATTCTAAACTAAAATAAAGTTGGTTGGTTTTAATTAACCCCAAATATATATAGTAATACACAATCTCATTTTAAATAGTGTAAACGTTAAGAAATAATAAATATTAGATCATTTGAATGTGTTAGAGCAGACTATTTCATCATTATGAAACTAGTTAGCTCCTCAAACATGCTGCATTTTTCAGCTTTAATGTATTTTCTCACTTTTATTATTGCTAACACCTTTGTTTAACCATAGAGCTATGATTTATTTTAAACCCTCTTTTCTTAAAATGCGAAAATATAGCGACTAATTAATAATATTGTTTTTTCATATCTGTTAAGTTTATTATTTTGAAGCTTTCTTAAAAACAAGTTTGAGAGTGGATTGCAAAAGAGATTCATATTATAAATAATTATATAAAATGATATAAAATGATATAAAAAGCACAAGGAGTTCTTAAATATACTATTTTACTTTTTACATGACTTAAAATTTAGCACTTTAAAACACAGTCATTCTTACTACAAAGCTAACTTTTACAAATAAAAATAACATAAATAAATAAGAATAAAATAATATGCATATTCTTCTTTAAACACAAAATAGTATGTTAATTAAATAGATGTATTTATTTGATTTGATAATGAATTTTATCATTTATAGGAACTTTTTTTAGTAGGTAAATTCCATTTAATACTTTCCCCTCTCTTTGTTGTTGTAACTGTAATAACAATATAAAAATGACGCAATACTAATAGCTTATAGAGTATCTTCGATTATAAGGTTATCTAGCTTTATATAAGTTTCATTACTCTTCCATATTCTAAAGTGAGTAAATTATTGTATTCAAATCTAACTGTATTTAAATTTATCAATGTCACAATATGATTGATGTTGGATTGAATTGAAGATACTTATAAAATACATTCATATTTACAAAATGAACTTTACCATAATGAATTTTATATCAGTTAATTCCAGTAACTTGCAGTTAAGCCATATAGTATCACACCTATTTGTATCTCCAAGACTGATTTGGTTAGGATTTGAAAACTGTAATTCTACGCACTTGACATTTGGTCTATTGCAGATCACTTTCAATTATTATCAATTCATCGTAATTCAAACCATGTACGGTAATTTTATATTATATTTCCATGTTGTAAATCTTACTGATATTATACTATAAAGTAATAATTAACTAATAAAAGATAGTTGTAGATTTACAAAATGTTGCAGCATTTAGTTCATATAATTACTCTAGCCTTAATAATCTCACATCACTTGACCTTGTACAACTAAGTGAGTTTCTCAGAACACTGAGATCCTTCAAAGTAATAGCTAATTTAAACATCGATTTCTCTGAAACTATCCCTGCTCTTTTTACACAGCAATTGAACTTCTGAAGATTAATGCTTTGTAAACGATGAACTCACGATTCATGTAGAGTAGAACTTGTTCAAAGTGAGTTGAGGCTCAGTATGGGGAGGTGGTAGGAGCATTGGGCTTTAAATTAGTAAAATTACTTAGATTTACCAAGGAATGATTAAATAATCAAAAATAACAATAAATAAGCAATATTATATTCAATTATATTATATATAGAAATAGTAACTGTTATGCTTGTAAGAATATTCTATTTGAGTGTATTTAATGTAGTATTAAATGAACAATCAATTTAATAAGTAATTTTTCAAGTTTTTATTAAACAATTTATAATGATACTAAATTAATAATAATCCATTCATAAGTATAAGATTAAATAGCAAGCAATATTTATTGGATTAAGAATAAATAAGAAAATATATTTTTATTAGAAAATAAATAAAAGTATATTTATTTTAAAGAATAGTTTATCAATTAACGAGCTAACTCAAAATAAAATCTATATGAGTTAACTCGCAAATATAATTAATGTTATCTTTATACTAATATAATAACAAATTCTTGATTATTGGTATACAGCTAGTCAAACTACCAAATATCTACTTAATGTCTATGTAGCCTGTATCGAAACATAAGGCTAAATGGCATTGCAACTGAATGTAGTTTTATATTCAAAGATGTGTTCAAGAATTCTATTATCCCTTATCTTTGGTGTAGACATTGAAATCGAGAATCTAGTCTATGTTAGATATAATTATATCACTATTGAAAATATGGTATTTAATAGTTCATTTATTAAGCAACCTCCCATTCATGACACATCTACATCATGCAAATCACACCAGAAAGCAAGTGTAAACATTAGGCATCAGGGAAGTTAAGAATTTTTTGTATTGCAAGTGATATGGAGGTAAAAGTGAAGCAAATTGCGCTCAGGGGCACAGCCTGAAGCAGCAAGCACTATCTCGCGACAGTGGAATAATATGTTTAGAAATTAATTCTGTAATATAAATAATTAAGCATAATTGTTTAAATAAAGATCATTTAAGAGATGAGTTATTATAAATATTATGATCATTTAAGATATAAAGAGAAGATCAAAATTGTAAAACGTGAAAATAACTTGAGCCTACTGGATTTTTTATCTATAAGATAGGCACTTTTCATTAATGCTAACTTACATTTGTAGATTTTCCATCTATCCAAAAAGTTTAAATAAAATACAAAAATGTTTCGATAGGTGGGAAAGAATAAAGTGAAAAAATAAAATATCATGCATTGAAAAAAATCTTGTAAACTATTAAAATAAAAATAATCATGATTAAAAGAGCTTATATATCACTATACATAAAAATATATTATAAAATAATAATAAAAAAAAAATTAAGAATACATAAAGAATTAACTCTCAAATTATAATTTTAAATGTCCTCAATATGGGGTCGCTGTTACCTCCACTCAACAAACTTCAAAAGTAGCTGCTTAAGAAGTCACTTATCTGCAGGTAAATTTATCATTTAGCTTTTTGTACAACCTTAAACACCTTTTATCATTTATTTTTAGTTTTTTTATAATTATCAACACAATTATTAATATATCTTTCAATAACCTTTTTATATGATTTCCAATCATTTATTTTTTTAGCTTTTATGTTTAAAGCAACTTTCTTTTCTTTTATATTGCTACCACATCATCATTTCTAGCTTTCAATTATCATAGTGTTTTTAACTGACTTTACTAATATAAGTTATTTAAATAGTCACAAGTAACGTTTGTCTTGCTATAGATGTCATATTTATTACTTGTTCTTTAAAAACTATTGATTCCTTTTGTCTGCTATTTAATGTTGATTCATGTATTTGATTTACACTTTTATTAGGATTCATCTTTTTTATGTGGTATACTTAGGACTTTCTTCCTTACCTTATGTAGTGGTAGCTAAGTTTTAGATTGCTTGATATGCTTTTGTTTTACTCATAATTGGAAATAGGTAATGCTTTCCATATTTATCACAGATTGGAATAAATTATAAGTTTGACAATTGTTTTTAAAGCTCTTTTAAATACTATGCATTATAATTGGTTGCCTTGTTTAGTTATTAATGTAGGAAATATGTAAATATAATTTTATTAGTGATTATTGATCAAAACTAGAAGCGACTAAATATTTAAAATATTTAAAATTAAATTAAAAATATAACGATCATCTAATCGATTTAAATTTATTCTTTTATTAATTTTTTATTAATTAACTTAGAGACCTCCCAATTCCCTTTCTCAATATTGTGAAAGTAATTTAATATAGAAATACCATAATCCAAAAATAATACTCAGCCAATAATAACAATAATGATTTAAAGGTTTATGTTTATAAATAAAATAGACTTATATTACACTTACTACTTTGTCCTCGTTAATTTGATTTTCTAATTCTCTAGATAGCCTTCACTTCGACCTTATTCACTAATCAGATTAACACATAATTTTATTTATCTCTCTGTCCTTTAAATACACTTCTACAGGTTTTTCTATTAAATGTTTCTTAATTAGCCGCTCAATTTTATTTGATTATCCACAATTCTGAGATTAGCCAATTATACTAGAACTTTAATACCTTATGTTAAATTTGATTGCTCTTTGTAATCAATATGCTTTAATGATAAACAATAATTCAGTTTACAATTATTTTTAATGCTTTCTCTCGGTGTTTATTTTAGCTTGATCATAGCTTGAGTCCATATAATGACTCATTATAAAAAAAGACAATTTAGTAGATAAAAATTGTCAATTACTAGAAACTGAATTTCAAATTCCTAACAAGAGAGTTGTTGAATTCCAACTAGGTAAGTAACCTAAGATTAAATTTTATTAAATCAATGTTCAGAATTAATTATAAATGAAGTCAAGTGAATTTTGACATCAATTAAATGTGTTTATTAAAAGGTAATTAATATATGAGTATTTATAAAAGAGGTTATTGCTAAATTAATATAACTAAAATATAATATAGAACATAAAAAAAAGTTTTAAGATATTTAATTATTTAGTTTTATATAAAAATCAAAAATCCTTAGAAGTTTTAGCGTTAATACTATAATATAATAAACTTTTTTATAAGGTCAAATTAAAGTAATTTATGTTAATTGATTGTTATATGCAATTAGCTTTTTGATTAAGAGGTCCAGGAGGTCTCTGTTGAGGAAATGGTGAGTTTTGATTAAAGGAGTTCATCTTTTGTAAACTTTCGTCGAATCTTTGATATTGGAAAGTGATTGTCTCAGATTGTAAGTGCTTAATGTCAAATTAAAGTAATTTATGTTAATTGATTGTTATATGCAATTAGCTTTTTGATTAAGAGGTCCAGGAGGTCTCTGTTGAGGAAATGGTGAGTTTTGATTAAAGGAGTTCATCTTTTGTAAACTTTAGTCGAATCTTTGATATTGGAAAATGATTGTCTCAGATTGTAAGTGCTTAAGGTCAAATTAAAGTAATTTATGTTAATTGATTGTTATATGCAATTAGCTTTTTGATTAAGAGGTCCAGGAGGTCTCTGTTGAGGAAATGGTGAGTTTTGATTAAAGGAGTTCATCTTTTGTAAACTTTAGTCGAATCTTTGATATTGGAAAATGATTGTCTCAGATTGTAAGTGCTTAATGTCAAATTAAAGTAATTTATGTTAATTGATTGTTATATGCAATTAGCTTTTTGATTAAGAGGTCCAGGAGGTCTCTGTTGAGGAAATGGTGAGTTTTGATTAAAGGAGTTCATCTTTTGTAAACTTTAGTCGAATCTTTGATATTGGAAAATGATTGTCTCAGATTGTAAGTGCTTAACGTCAAATTAAAGTAATTTATGTTAATTGATTGTTATATGCAATTAGCTTTTTGATTAAGAGGTCCAGGAGGTCTCTGTTGAGGAAATGGTGAGTTTTGATTAAAGGAGTTCATCTTTTGTAAACTTTAGTCGAATCTTTGATATTGGAAAATGATTGTCTCAGATTGTAAGTGCTCAACGTCAAATTAAACTAATTTATGTTAATTGATTGTTATATGCAATTAGCTTTTTGATTAAGAGGTCCAGGAGGTCTCTGTAGAGGAAATGGTGAGTTTTGATTAAAGGAGTTCATCTTTTGTAAACTTTAGTCGAATCTTTGATATTGGAAAATGATTGTCTCAGATTGTAAGTGCTTAAGGTCAAATTCAAGTAATTTATGTTAATTGATTGTTATATGCAATTAGCTTTTTGATTAAGAGGTCCAGGAGGTCTCTGTTGAGGAAATGGTGAGTTTTGATTAAAGGAGTTCATCTTTTGCAAACTTTAGTCGAATCTTTGATATTGGAAAATGATTGTCTCAGATTGTAAGTGCTTAACGTCAAATGAAAGTAATTTATATTAATTGATTGTTATATGCAATTAGCTTTTTG